>JAQGAX010000198.1:0-20931 GCA_034698105.1 Plectus exinocaudatus | reverse complement strand
TTTAGCAGCTTCAACACGACTTGTTCGACTGTATTATTAACTGCATTATTGTTTTGCTGCAGAACCTATGAAATTGGTGATGTGCATACGAAGTTGGATTCGCTGAAGCAATGGAGTATCTCCACGTATAAGTGCACCAAGCAGGCCGTCTACGAACATCTCGGAAAGGTTGGCTCAATTTTTCGAGTCAATTGTTATGTTGTCATCGCGAACGAAAATATGACATTGTAGACGCAACGAACGGTGGATCCAGAGTTAGAGCTGAAAATTGAACAGATGAAAGATCTGCAGAGACGGTACACCCAGCTGCTGCAGTTGTCGCGCAGCTTTACCTCATTCTTCCACCAAATGACTGCCATGCAGTCGAATCTCGCCGAAGCCATGAACGATCTCGCGCAGAAGGAACCCCGACTCAGAGTATGTTACTTCAGCGCCTCCATGCCCCCTAATTGCTGCAGCGGTCGCGTGTTCAGGACGAGTTTACGTGCAACAGCGAGTCGCAGAAGACGGTCGCGCACAGTGCGCAGACGCTGCTCACGGCGCTTAACTTCTTTCTGTCGACGTTGGAGACCTTGTGCGAGAAGACCATCGAGGACACGCTTGGAACTGTGCGCCACTATGACCAAGCTCGGTGCGAACGACACGCGACAAATGTTCCTGAATTTATTTACTGATCGCTATTGCTTTAGACTGCAGTACGACGCCTACCGCATGGACTTGGCCGTGTTGCAGCAGCAGGGTGCGGCCGGTGGCAGTGCCAGCGACTTCCAAGGTCGATTGTACGAGGCCGAGCACAACTGTCAGACCTACAAGAGCAAGTACGAACAGCTGCGTGACGATATCCAAGTGAGTTCCTTGATCCGCTTTGCCCATTCGTTCGTTATTTTTTGTGTTATTGTTGCGTCTTCATGCAAATTAAGTCTATAATCTATTTGTTCAGGTGAAACTGCGCTTCCTCGACGAAAACCGTGTGAAGGTGATGAAGAAGCAGCTTTTGCTGTTCCACAACGCCACCTGCGCCTACTTCTCGGGCAACAGCACCGCACTAGAAGCATCGCTTAAGCAATTCCACATTGCCCCAAACGACAATCCGTCCTCCTTTCTCGAACAGTAACCGCACACGTGCTGCACAGTGATGAATTTGTTGGAACTGTGGTATGTTGCCTTCGGTTGTCCTTCCGCTTTGCATTCCTGTGGAATTATCGAACCTCTGTGGTTTCTTTCCCTTCTCAACTTTCCTTCTCATTGGAATTTCGAACTTTGCATAATGTACTTGTGTGATATATGGGCTGCTGTCTACATATTCGATTAGGGCACTTTCGTTCTGTTTCGATTTTGGCAATGGATCTCAGTTAAGATTATTTGCGTTAACGACTGATACTGCGGTCTTTTTGGATTTTGTTGCTACTGTTATTTATAAACATTGGTTATGTTTCTGTTTTGCAATTCGGCGTAATGCATGAATCATTTATTAATTTCACCAAGATATGCAACAAGTTTCATTGTTACCCACATTTTGATGTGTTCTAGTCAATTTCCAATCACTTTTGATAACCACTTCGCGAATTTTTGTTGGTGTTGTCTCCATCGTTTATTGTTGATGAATGATACATTGTCAATACGCTTCATTAAACGGTTGGCCAAAAAAGCACTTCCAATTTAGATTTTGTCTGACACGGGAACTATTTTCCTCGAAGTCAACTCGATGGTTTCTTTACTGGCGCTTGACTTTTCGAACTGCTTTACCATCCTCGCGGGCAGAAGACAGCAACAAATTTTCCCTAACCCGGGCCACATTAGAGCTGCCATATCAGGGTTGACTCTGAATTTGCCTGAAAACAATTGACTTCGGATGATTATAAATATTTGATTTCTTCACTTGTGATAACGCTGACGGGCGCTCCGAACAGGAAGACAAGTAGAATTCCAGCCGTTCCGTAATATTTGAAGGATAATTTGAGAAGGTAATTAACACCAGTGCTACAAATAATTGTATGCAAAGGAGAAATTTCGACGATACCTACAGTTCCAGGTCGGGGGCTGATGTAACACCGATGAGTGCTTGAGATGAATTGAAGCCGGCGGCGAGCAGGGTCTCATTGCTGCACCCGATAATCGACTGCACCAGATTGGACTGGTAAGGCTTGACGATCTGCGTCGACAGGGCGATCCAGCACATCACCGCGCTCGATCCCACCACTCCGATCAGCGCCCCCTGCAAGTTCATCGCTGACAATGCGCGGAGGGCGTTGGCGAGTTGCCTGCTTGTTAGCCCAGGGAAACGTGAGACCCAGGAAGAATAGCCCAGCAAGTGGTCCGCCGACTGCACTCAGAATTGTCATCGAAGCCTGCAGCACGCCGCCAAGGTTCTGAGCAACGCACGCAAAGCCGATGGCGATAAAGCCAAACAGACACGCTAGAATAGAAAATTTTGATTTGTCACTCTTGGTAAGCTGACTGACCAATGATTTTGTTGAGCTGCGTCGCTCGACTGTCTGCAATTCGACTACCGTATGCGGTAGGTTTAATGAAGTCTGTCCACACAACGGCCGCAATTGAATTCAGTCCGCTGGAAATTGTGCTCAATGTTCCACTGTACAAACAAGCGAGAAACAGTCCCGTAGTTCCCGGGAAGTCTGCCAGTACATCTGTTGTGAAGTAGGGAAGGAGCTAAAAGGGCACGCTTTCATCGAATCCAAAGTAATCCGAAACAATTGCCTGCCTGATCGCGGTTTTTAATTTTGCCCAATATCAGTGGATCGCATTTGGCGTAATAAGCGTACATGACGACACCGACGATGCACACAAGCGGCATCATGGTCAACATTCCCGGTAGCACCAGGAACAGCGATCTAGAAGCCTCGGTCGTCGTTGCTCAAGCCGGCAGGCATCACGGACTCACAGTTGAGCTCTTTTCAGAGAACTGACGCTTGTGTAACGTTGCACGGCCGTTTGATTGGTCGTGTAGGTTGCCACCCAACCGAAGGCGGTTCCGATGACGGAAGACCAAACGGTCATGTATGTGAATGGATTGGGGTCCAATCTAAACGGACTCGTAAGCGATGCACCGTTGAAGCGACGTACGATGCGACCAGTCGTCCGCCTTCTTCTGCAATTGCCCACACTTTGCCGACGCCGCCGACTTTTATCGTTCCTTGGAAGACAATTGCAATGAAGCCGGCGTACATAATCAATGCCTGAAAAGTTGCTACTAATCGGCACATTCTACAGTCCAACACCTACTTGGAATGCATCGGTCCATACGACGGCTTTCAGACCTCCAATGGCAGTATAGAATGTACACATAACGCCACTAACTACAATAAGAAGTTCCAGATTAATGCCCGTCAAGCCGTTCAATGCTGTTGCCGGAGCGTACATCACAATCGCCATGTACAAGATCTGTATATTTTAAACATATCTGTTATGGTCAGTGGTATTCGAGTCATTGGACATTACACACTTACAGTTGACAAAACAAACATTCCTGAACCGATCAGTCGAATCGTTAGAGAATTGTAACGCATCTCCAGGTACTGAAAGCGAGCTCATTTGATAGTTCAGCAATGTATTGTGAACTCTGCACCTCATAGGCACTGGTTAATTTGAGCTTGTAGAAAATTGGCAGATAGACGATTGCGGCGATTGGCAAGGCGAGCATCATGCCGAATACGTGAAAAATGAAATTCGTTCCTTTCATGTACATCTCCGACGAGATGCCCAAGACGAGGATGCCCGACAAGAAGCTAACCATTAAACTGAGCGCCGTCGGCAGCACGGGCATGTTTCGGTCGCCCAGTAGGAACTGCTTGGTCGTCTTCTGACCGCCATCGGCGAACGCGAAGTACACGCCGATAGCGACGGAGATGACCAACGTGCCGATGAAGATGACATAGTCAGCGAGGTGCAAGTAGCCAATATCTTCATACATGGTCGGCGACGGCTATCCCGATGACAGCGTTTGACGGGAGTATTGGGTATTTGATTGGTCAACCGCCGTCCTTCCCGTAAGACGAAGAGACGCGACCGCACAACCTGGTCACGACAACAGCTCCGACTGCCCCTCAGGCCTGGCGAGCGGATGACTACTTGCGGAGCGTGTGGATTACGGATCAGGCCGAAAGTCCTCACAACATCGTGCTTAAACTACACAGCTTCCACAGTCAAATCTCTTTGTACCAGGTAGCTGGTTATACTGACTGGTGTGGTCAGCCTGCTTTTAACCGATAAGCCTCCGTTCGTAAATATTGCAATTCCAATACGTTACGCTTTATGGTCATCCAATGTGTGCACTAAGTCTGCATTTTGATCAGTTTGACGGAAATTCGTTGCTATTCATCATGCCTGTGACAGCCTCTTTGTCTTTTGAAACACTCATGAAGACAATGCTAAGATAAAACACAGAGAGAATGAATCGTCAAGGAATGGACAAGGGCAATTATAAAACGAGCGGTCGTTATTGTTTCTATGGAAACGAGAAAGATGTAATAAATGTGGACGCGCAGGAGGATGCCGAGGAGGCTGCGGGATAAAGACGAATGGTTGAGACTCGGTCAGACAGATAGATAGATGCATTCGGTGGCCGTTGTATTGCGTGTGCACTGACGAGGCGTGTGTCGCGGGCGGTAGAGTTGTTGCAGCAGTAGAGTACTGAGCGCTCGGCGACCGGTTCCCTTCCGCCATCGAGGCACGCACCGGACGACGTGTTTTTGCGGGGCCGCCGCTTCGGCACGCCTTGCTGTTCCAGCCAACGACGCCGCCACCGAAATCACCGTTTCTACGGTTCGGATAGAGCGGCATTCCCTCGATAAAAACCGCCACGTCATTGCTGCCACAAGTCTGCTTCTAACTCATTGCCGCAAACGTCGGTACGTTCCATTCCGATTCTCCTATTTTATTAGTCGGCGCTTCCGCCTCACTTCCACATGCTGTTGATGGATCTTTCGAGCCACTCAACAGAAGTTTGCTCTTCAAGACCACTCTGATGGCGGCGCCTGTGTTAGCTCCATTCCCATAGAGTGCTACCCCAGGGTGGCGTCATTGGTGCTGTCAAGGGTACAATGACGTGTTCGCTGACTACACCTGGTTGGGCGCCCGTTCGGCGGTTCGGTGAGCAAACGCCGCCGCATCAAGTGTAGTGTGTGAGTCGGTTGAATGGGAGGATGAACGCGACGATGAGCGAACACTGGCGCCGACAGCAATCAATTCGCCTCTTGGCAACAGGTGCCAACCGTTCCCAAGCCAACGTCGGCGCGCTCTGCAATAGTTCCTCTAATGCATCGCGCTGGGTTCCAACACCAACTGAAAACGCGACATCGCTGATTTTGTTGTAGGGCGCAGAGGGCGATCCAACAGGACTGAGCCGGTGTCGGACGAGCAGTGAATGACGGTTGAATCGATGTTGTTGTTAATGATGACGCTGTGGTCCCCTGCGAGTGCTGAGCGTGCCCACGAAGATGCGCTGCGACCGTCAGTACCACTGTGCTTTCCCGGTGTCCCGTCTGTCATCGGGAAGACGTTTCAGACAGATCCTGGGCGCAGCCTGCCTTCTATGCCTTCTGCGGCAGGCCGGAGGGCGACGACCGTCATCCTGAATGTCCTCGACGACGGAGAAGAAAGCGCAGCGCTTACTCACGCAACTCGTCGACACGATGACAGACTCGGCCTCCTCGCAGGCGGTACGTTACCGACGGTGAAGCCTAGCAGACTGGATTAGGAGCGCGTCATTTGCCGTCGACAGATGCCCGGGGCAGAGTAGGCAGAGATAGCGCCGGCCGGAGCGTGTGCAGCCGACGACGAGATTGGCCTGTCCGGGCGGGCGATCTGGCCAGCGAAGCTTTATCGAATTGCGACGGGCGCGCGCTGCTGGAATTCGCCGTAGTTCAGTCGGGCACGGTGGCTGTCATCTAACCGCGACGGCCGCCATTCGTTGTCGAATGCGTTCGCCGCTGTCTGTCGATTGAACGTCAAATGTTCGACGGTTACACCGCTAGTCGCCCGCTTCTCGAAATTCGCAAAAAGCGCAGTGTTTACGTGGTCGCATATCAGTGTACGTTGGCAGGCGGCTGTGAGAGAGGCGAGAGCGGCGAGTGTGCGACACAGTCATCGAGTCGGCTGCGAGATAGGCGTTTGCGATTTGCGTTTATCGGACGAGCAATGTCTTGGGTGCGCGACACGTCAGCTGCGTCGGAACGCCCCGTATCGGCGGTATGCGCGAGTGCGGCTAGTGAAGAAGGCGCGTGGCGGGCTCGCGCTCGTCGTGCTCGCTGTGCTTTGCCGTTGCGGACGGACACCTTCAGGCAACGCTGGATGGCAGCGAAGGCGCGCGGCCGCCGGCCGTCTTCCCGACCAGCAAGACGCTGTCGAGCGCGGCCGGCCAGAACGGCGGTCCGAGCAGAGATCTCAAGTTTCGGCCGGGCAACAACTCGGGAGTGACCATCGACGCGTCGTCGGAGGACGAAGACGACCGCCTGCTCGGCGGCTCCGTCGACTCGTCCGACCCGTCGTGGTCGCTCGGCCCACCCGTCAACTACGTCCGCGTCGTCGCCCCCGACTCCTACCCCAAAGAGCACTACAAGCTTGTGTTCGTCGCTTTTGCCTTTCTGCTCGCTGCTGCGTCCAATTGGGTCGCTCTCGCCTATATTCATGATTACGTCGGTCGGTAAGTCGTCCATTTTCTTCCATTCCTTTACGTCCCGTCCGGTGGTTTCCGCAAGATAAGTTCAGAGCTTGTTTAGTCGTATCCTAGCGACTATGGCGGGAAAATCTGTGCTGCGGAAACGGCAGAGCGAAACGACCCACTCTGGCTTTACTACATAAATGACGGATTCTAAATCGGCCCGATAAATGCGCCATTGCTACGTGGTAGTCACAGACAATCTGAGCACACGGCTATTGGGATATGTTTACTTTGAATAGGCGAACAAACAGTATTGGTAATTATGTAAACAAAGAGTCGAAAACGAGTAACTTGTGTGAGTGCGCCCTAAAAATGGCGATAGGCGCACCTACCATCGTTTGATGACTGAATGACTGTTCATCCGATCGAATGTTATAACCTGTGCCAAATTACGCTTACACACATGATGATGAAGCACTTCGTTGCGTTTTAGAACGCCTCTGCCCGATGTGATTTTCACACTGGTGCCCGAGCAGTCGTGGGCGTTGCGCGTCGGGGATACTCTGGTCACCGTATGCACGTGGTCGATGATCTTGACGGCCGTATTGCACAAGCACCGATGGATAGTATTCCGCCGAGTTGGCGTCATTGCCACCTGTCTGTACTCCATGCGCACCTTGTCGCAGATGTCGACGCTGCTGCCAGCCGGCTACGCAGACAACGAGAGGGAGTGCAGGTCGCGGCTGAACTCGACTGACTGGAGTGTGTTCGTGGCGCGCTTCCTCGAGCAGAGTCTGCACATCGGCTTCCAGCAGGCACACCTCGGCTATCTCTGCGGTGATCTGCTCTTTTCCGGTCACACACTCGCCATGGTCCTCAGCGCCTTCACCGTCTCTTATTACTCGCCGAAGAAGTTATGGCTGTGGCACTACCTGCTGCACGCGGCGGCCGTCGTCGGCATGTGCTGTATGGTGCTCTGTCGCACCCACTACACAGTCGACGTCATCTTCGCCTACTGGCTCACGGCCGGACTTTTCACGTGAGTCGTTTCGCGCGGTTCTCCTCTCTGACGTGCGGCGTACGGGACAGCCGACCGAGCAGCGCGTCAGCTGTGAGCGCCGCCCAAGGCAACACCTCACAACGGACGCCAACACATCCATAGACCGGGCGTCCCATTTGTCATCGTTCCACGAATTGCGCGTCTCTTCTTTTACTCCCGGTGGGACGATTCCGGGGATGCAAGAGCCGTTTGAGTACATGAATCATGGCAAGATGCGACATTTTCAGAATTTATCACGGGTACTGCGAAATCACGTCGATATCGCAGCGCAGGCAGTCGGCGTTCGGCAGACTGTGGCTGTTCTCGGTGATTGGCTGGTTGGAGTGTCACTTCCCAGCCGGTCGTTTGCAAAATGCCTTCGAATGGCCGTTCTCGTATCCGGACTGCTGTGTGCAGGCGATGCGCAAATGGTCGCTCACCGAGTTTGACAGTCGAGCGGCGCTGAATCGGCGGCCCGACGGAGAGTCCGCCTCAGACGTCGCCAACGGCCGACGGCAACAGAACGGCTACATCCATTCCATTTGATTCACAACAATTACTTTTCTTTCCATCAGCGAGCATACCTGTTTCTGTGAAAATAATATGTGCTCCTATCGTATTAGCATTCATTTGCGTAGTGTCTAAACCGATTGTAGCTGCAGTTCTTGCCCTAACCACATGTGGCCATTAAGTCTAATAATTCGCAAAGATCTTTCGATGAACGGGATTTCCCCTTCCCCAGTATCGCATTGTGATGCAAAAATTCTATCGAATGACAATGATCACAAGTTGTTGTGTTTTGCTCCGTGACTAGAGTGATTTTAGCAGCTCCCTGTGTATATTGCATGGAAATGGGTTACTCAAGTCATTTGTGAGAACCGTCTGTGATGCGCGCAACGATTTATTAAAAATTCTCATCGATGCTGTTTCAACATTTTGCCTGAACCTGGGAGCGTACCCTAATGCTCTTGCAAACGTCTGTCACGTCCATCATCCTCTGCAAAGTTGTACTCGCTTTCGCTTTTTCCAATTGCTTTTTGGCAATGGTTCCATGTGAGCCGTAGCCACAGTGTGTAATTCACTGCTTACGCCAGCTTCCATTGCGTCATAACATCGGCAACTTGTGCGCTTATTCAGTGGTGTTTGTCAGATGTTTTGGTAAAGTACTGAAAGAAAATAAAATAATATTTGAAGCACTGGACCTGTTCGAGATATACAAGAATGCACCGTCTTGCTGCATAATGGCAGAATGACACTTAACAATGTACTTTGAATTTATGATATGATTGGCAGTACAATGTTAGATTGAAATGGATATGACCTATGTATAATTAGTTCTTGTCTTGTTTTGCAGCGGATCTGCGGGGAATCGAGCGAGACATCGTCGTTGATTTGAGTCGATCTGATTTGAGTTGTTGTTGATTTTCTTCGAGGCGGGGGCTCCCTTTTTCGATTGACCAGAGTGTCGTACTGAGGATCGATGGAGCCGTATTCCAATGGAAAATTTAATCTTCGTTTGCAAGTATTGCAAGGTCTGCTCGACTCGATGGGTGATGCGACTTCAGCCAAAATGAATTCGCTGCGACAAACCATTCGTCGCAATAAGTGATCACTTTTTTCTCCGTTGTTTGGCAAATTTTAAGGATTCGAGTGGCTTTCAGAGCAGATACTGCACATACGGCGACCAAATCGCTTGATTTGCTTCGGCAAATAGTCCAAGATGACATCACCAACGAGCTGAAGGAGGTGGTCGAACGCCATATCAACTTGACCTTCGCACCCGCCATCGAGAACATCAAGCGCAACCGCGTGGATGTGAACGAAGAGCACGTGCATACCCTGTGCCGCAGCATTCTCGAGGCGGCCAAGGGGGCATTTGTCTCTCCCATCGCCGTCAGCAGAGAGGAGTTCGCATCTCCGGAACCGCCTCAGGGAGCGTCGTATCTTGCCAACAAGGTAACAAATTGAGATCATCATTTGACAATAGTGATTCTTTGCTCTTGCAGCGGCTCCACCCTGAACTTCGTCGGTTCTATTACCGCGAGAAAGAGGTCGATTCGGACGCCGAAAGCGACGTCAGTCATGCGTCGATGGGCAGTCGTGGACGAAAAGTCTGTCTGTTTGCTCTTTTGCTTCAAAAAACGACTTTTTTTGCAGCGTGCACTACGCGTTGACTTTGGAGGCAACAGTCCTGCTCGAAGCTCCACTCCGCTCGCCATTGCCAATACACCCGGTGGTGTCACTTTAGCGGAAGTGCAAAAGGTACGTTCTAACCGAGTTCCTTCAGTCTGATCAAAAGGACCCGATTTAGTGGGACCCGAATCGCGTGTCATCTAGTACTCGATTCATATTGGGCTCCAAGGCGAACAAGTGTCTTGGAATGACGCAGCGCGGTCGCATCTACATCAAATATCCACGCATATTTCGCGTACGGATTCCTCGACGAGTGCTGCCGTGTTGATGTGACGTTATTATGACGCTTCAGTACGTGGGAGATAATCAGGACAAGCTATGGCTGTACGAAAATGGCCTGACGACTCGAAGCGGAGGCAGGGCATTCTTCATGGTTTTGGATGATGTCATTGAGCTGGCTCGTCTCGAGGAGTACAGGCAAGGCTGTCGGATGTGAATGCGTAGGTAAAGACGATTCCTATTTCAGCAACACTAACGAGTCGAGCCCGACAAACTTGGATCGACACTCATTTACAGTACCGCAGTGGTTGGTGAAGAAAATCAAGGATAATATGACGGTCACTTTCGAACAAATGAAGGTGAAATTGACGGGCAACCCATTCGACCAATCTGTTATTGGACTGCCAGCGGCCGAGTCGCCAACCTCGGATTAGCATCGCCTGTACACAGATGTGTCGTCTTTCTGTTGTCCCCATCGGGCAACATTGTAATCTGTCTACAGTGTTTATTTTTGATGGTGATGGATTTAGTGAGTATGCCTAGTCGTCGTCCTTGTAGTCTTGCTTCTCCGGTGTTGTTCTGTACCTCAAATATGCCTTCTATATGTGATATTTTAAGAAAATAAATGAATATTGTGACTTCGTATTCAAATTTATTGGTTATGTGCGATGGTAGTCGTTTTGATCAATCATCCGCTATTGGCGTCCGATGCTGAGCGTGGTAGCCGCTGCGTTGTACATTGACACCGGATTCATCTGTCTGACGATGATCGTCTTCGAGTTGCTGTCCTGGGTCTGCGCCTACCACGGAGTGCGCAGTTAATCTTCAGGTTTACTCAACACCGCGGACTCCTTCAGGTGACAAGATCTTCGACAACATCAGAGAAGATATGATGAACAAGGCCAATCTCAGCGCCGTAGAAAAGCAGCGCTCGTGTGGCTATGAAACACTGAAGCATTGGTTTGTTTCCTCTCGACGAGAAGCAGGTCAACAAAAGTGCTACTGGCTACAAGACAGAGTCCAAGGGCGGCGGCGACGATATCGTCGTATCGGCCGCCGGCACGGAAGGCGCGCAGAGGATGGAAACTGCGACGGGCGGCGACGACGAATCTGTTGTCGGCGAACGAGTGATCGGCGGATTCGGATAACTGCTTGCTACTGTCACTTGCGGACGATTACGTTCGGTTGTCTTGGCGGAACGAAATAAGCGCGAACGACGGTCGTGTGTATTGGTCGCGATCGGTTATTGTCTGGGCGGCATCCGGCGTTTAGCTGCGGCATTCGCCTGGCTGACGGATCGGCCGGTCGCCGGCGGAAGGCTGTCTCTGCTCAGTTGCGTGTCGCCGGTCAGCCATGGGCGAGCTGCTCCCCGAAGAATTGGTTTCAGGTAGGTGGTCTGCTTTGCACTCTGGGTGTCCCCCTCCCCGGTCGTCTCGGCAGCCGTCGGCGGTCCCACTGTCTTTGGCGTTTGCATCGGCGATTGCACTCCATTGTCGTTATCGTTGGTCGGCGACAGACAGTGAGCTGAATCCAACGAATTGAGAGCATGGTTCAGCGATGAGAAAGGAGAGTCGTGCGTAGAAGTTGACGTCGTAAGGTGGCCGTTGTGACCGACAAGTCTGATAGCCGATTGCAGATGTTTGCGGAAATGGATGAATCGGCGACGGTGGTCGGGCCTGCAGCCCAGTACGGGCAGCGACGCAACTGTGTGGCGATGGGGTCGGGTCGTTCGTTTGCGGCTATTGCTGCTTGAGTGCTTAGCGATTTGAGCTTGCAAGCGTGCTGCAATTACGGGGGTTGATAGCTATAGCCCTCCTGTCTGCCAATATGTCCGGGATACCGATGGAACGAACGACGCGGCCCGCTTACACCGGCGCCGTGTACATGGCTGACACCAGCAGCTTCCTTCGATCTTCAGCCAAACTGATGGCGCCCGACTACCATGACGAATCCGACTCCGAGTCCAAGCAAGACGGCCTCGCCATGCACCCCGTGGATCAAATCCAAGACAACACGTCCATCATCTCCATCACCGAACTTGATACGATGGACCGCGAAACCTGGAGCAAGAAGGTTGACTTCCTCTTGTCAGTCATCGGCTTTGCTGTCGACTTAGCCAACGTTTGGCGTTTCCCCTATCTGTGCTTTAAGAACGGCGGAGGTCTGCAGTGACATCTGTTGATGGTTGATGTAATCGTTATGATTTTTTCAGGCGTTTTTCTGATACCGTACACACTGATTGTACTCTTAGCTGGAATTCCCCTCTTCTACATGGAACTGGCACTCGGTCAGTACAATAGACAAGGAGCGATAACTACCTGGGGTCGTGTGTGCCCTTTGTTCAAAGGCGAGAGAGAATAGGGCCAAATTGGCCATTTTACAACGATTTGACAACGACTGGCAATTTAACTTCAGGAATAGGCTATTGTGTCATAATGATCGCTTTCTACACGGATTTCTTCTACAACGTGATCATTGCCTGGGCGTTGCACTTCTTTTTCGCATCGTTCACGACGTCGTTGCCGTGGTCGTCATGCTCGAACGAGTACAACAGCCCAGCGTGCTACGAACCGACTACGTGGGCAGTCGGCGCCGACGTCGGCCAGTGCGTCACCCCAGGCGATCTGCTCGTCAACGCCACCAACAGCACACTGAAACCAATTTCCTCGGCAGAAGAATACTTTTAGTGCGCAAAAAAGTCTTACGGTATTCAGTTACGTTAGTGATTTGCAGCAAGCACTTTCTCGGCCTTCACGAGAGAGGATCGCCGAACTCACTCGTCGTGCGCAGTCTCAGCGATCTGGGCCCAATTCAGTGGCAGATTGCGCTCTGTCTACTGGCCGTTTACTTGATCTGCTATTTTAGTTTATGGAAGGGAATTAAGATGTCCGGAAAGGTTCGCGATCATGCACTCAAATACTTGACATTCGTTAGTACTGCAGGTCGTTTGGTTCACTGCCATCTTTCCGTACGTCGTGCTCGGCATTCTGTTTTTGCGAGGAGTGACCCTGCCGGGTGCCGAAAAGGGCATTGAGTACTACCTGCGACCAAACTTTGCCAAACTGCGAGAGCCAGCTGTATGGCAAGACGCCGCCACGCAGGTGTTCTTCTCGCTCGGTCCGGGCTTTGGTGTCCTCCTCGCCTACTCCAGCTACAACCCCTTTCACAACAACGTCTACTAGTGAGTGAATTGGTGCTTTTTCATTTTCTTTGACAATCACCCCTATGCAGCGATGCACTACTGACCAGCACAATCAACTGCGCGACGAGTTTCTTGTCGGGGTTCGTCATCTTCTCCGTGCTCGGCTACATGTCTTGCAAGAGCGGCAAGCCGATCGAGGAGGTCGCCCAAGAAGGACCTGGTCTCGTGTTCGTCGTTTACCCCGAAGCCCTAGCAACCATGCCCGGCGCTACCATATGGTCGATCATCTTTTTCTTAATGCTCCTCACTTTGGGCCTGGATAGTTCGGTTAGTTGTTCGTTGTTTCGGTCCTGTTCATATTTCTTTGTCAGTTTGGTGGATCGGAAGCAATCATCACTGGTCTGAGTGATGAATTTAAAATCATCAAACAACATCGAGAGATTTTCGTCGCGTTACTATTCACGCTATACATGTTCATTGGGCTCGCCATGTGCACTCAGGTACAATAAATTTGTTATGATAACCTTGATAACCATTATATTCAGGGCGGAATGCTTATTATGGAATGGCTGATCGTGTACGGCACCACCTGGGGATTGCTAATCGCTGTCTTCTGTGAAACAATTGTCATTTCCTTCTTCTACGGTTTGCTTTAGACTAGCTGCCTTACGTATTCGTTTTGTTTGAAGGGATTCGGCGGTTTGCAAGCGATATTCATCAGATGATTGGTTTCGAGCCAGGCTGGTACTGGTTGATCTGCTGGGTGGTCGTTGGTCCGTTGTTCTTGCTGGTACTTTCTATACTTCGCATTCGAAGACAATCAGTATCGCTGCTCTTCTTCAGGGAAATATTCTCAGCAGTTTCATCAACTACCAACCTCTATCCTACCAGAACTACAACTACCCGCCCGCGGCTAACGCGCTTGGCTGGGTGTTCGGATTGTCGGCGGCATCTGCGATCCCCATCGTCGGTGCCTACCAGTTCTATATCGCCAAGGGCGACACGTGTCTAGCGGTTTGTTCAGCTCTTTTGCATGCATATATTGATTGACTGATGCAGAAATGGCGCGCGGTATTCGTACCGTGGAAGGACCGTGTGGACAAGGAGAACTATAGAGCAGTACCACGAGCGGCCTCTCATGAGCATGATCTGATCAGAACAAATATTGATGTGATCCTTTAAATCAATATGTTGTCGTCTTATTCCATGTCGGCTCGACAGCTGAGATGATCGTTGGTTCTCACTCAACTTGCCGGCTACAGATCGAGTTGCATTGCATTAAGCTGGCAACATTGCAGCTTCTGACATATGATTATTTTTTGCACCAGCTAGTTTAGCCAGCTGAAAAGAAAGACGTTTCCAATCAACTTTTTTGTGAGATCGATTTCTATCAGATTTTTTTGGATCGCTGAATGGTTTTCTCGCGCTCTTCAAAGTTACTGAATATATGGTGATCACAGAAAATGTTCAATAACACACTTTATGTACTGTTCTATTGAACTGCAGTAGATGGTCTTCGTAGTATTCCATTTGCTGTGAGACTGTCACGTACATAGGAAGAGTCTCGTGGAGAGTCCTCTTCCGAATAAAGTAGCTATATTTTTGTACAACAAATGCCACGGGAATGAAAAAACAACAATCAAACAAGAATCTTTGATTTGGCGTGCAGAACTGATGAATGCACATACAATGTGAACAACGGAGTGGTCTCTCGGGATTGACCATTTTGCCTATCACCGGCTAACGTAAACAACTGTGTGCTTTTGTCTGAAGAATACGACGGTCACGACGACGCCGAATGCCAAGTACGCCCCGGTGATGGCAGCGACGATGAGCACAAACGTTTCGTGGGTGACACACTTTGCTCTGTGACTAGACTGGCGTCCATCCACCCTGTAGTACCCATCATTATCTGCAACGATCCAAACCATTCAGAGAAGGTCAAGTTGATTGGCTGCGTACTCGGGAGAATTGGACTGCTAGTGTCTGGACTGAAGACGATGACTGGCTCGGACAGTACGTCGAGCGTGTTCTCCTCCAGACCAGTGAGCGCGTCGCGCCGACGCCGCAACTGTCCGGCAGCGCAAGAAGGTGGCGTGATGCCGTCGCAGCCGCCGTCGTACTTGATGCAGACGGTGATCTGGCACTGAAACTGCGTGACCGCCTTGTCGGCGTACTTGAACACGTGGTACTCTTTGGTGGCCACGCGCAGATTCGGTTCGTAGTCCGGAGTGCGCAGCAAATGCACATCCAAGCCGCACCTGGATCAAAAGTTGTCAGTCGTGCGCTGTTTCATAGAAATCAAATTGGTACTGACCCGTTACTATCGAGCAGCTCCACGTGGTCACCCGTACCGTCGTCGACATAACACGAATGGACGAGCATTCCAAAAGTATCGTATGTTGCTTCTAAAAATAAATTTGATCACTCCTAGGTATCAGACAGACAACGAACCGGATTCGATGCATTCCCATCGGTGATACACGGCTTCACCAATGGCAGCATACCGGACAACAGGGCCATCGGGAGCGCCAAGTCGCAGTGAGTAAAAACATGTAGGCATTGGATATGTCTTTTGTTGAAATCCTGTCGTTAGCATACTGCAAGAGAGAGTGTTGACATCTTCCGAGAAAGTCGAAATGGCTTACCTGACTTCCAACGGTGTTTCCACCGTTTTATCGGCTTCCATGTAGAAGCACTGGACCTAAAGAATTCATTGGCTGCAGACAATTAGCGAAATCACGAATTTATGACAGCACTGACCTTAACCGCTTGGTCGACTTTTGTCATAAAACTACAAAAAGTACTTGTGAGGCAAGCAAAACATTTATTCGATTGAGCTCACCTTGTGTGAAACATAAAAATAATAGTCGTTTCGACGAAAATGCCGCGAGGATTTAGCTGAAATATGTCCATATTGGTCGATTGGTGCGTTTGTGACTTTTAATAATCATACCGAGCGCCATCGTTTTACATCACATTCTCCAAACGGTATGGACAAATGAATGCTCTGGGGATCGCCGAAGGCCTCAGCACCAAGACGACAACCTGGTTGGTGGAAGTGGTCCTTGACAAAAACGTAACCTTCGAAGGGCTTTTTCGTCGACGCTCGCACACCGACTCGGTCTGAACCGCAGATGATGTCCGGCGTGCCCGGTCCTGAATGACAAAGAAGTTTATATAAAAAGTATAAAAAAGCTAGAGCATGCGCGAACTAACTGAATTCAGTCTTGCACATTTCCAGTGTGATCGCTGCCGACAATGATTCGTCGAGTTTGTCGAAAGTGTCGACGGTGAAGACTCGTGCGGCACTGCCCGTAATCTGGTACAGTTCGTTGACGTTGACCAGACTGGTGACGCCGATGGCATACGGCAGCACCTGTGCATCCTTGAGATGCTGCGCAGGACGGGAAACGTCATCCTGCGACTGCCCGTCTGTGATCACCACGACGACTTTGGGAATGTCACCTCCGCGCGCCTCCGTGAACACATTGTCGAGCGCGAATTGTAATGCAGCACCGGTGCTTGTCGCTCCGGACAAGTACTGAATTTTCTCAATCGCCGACTGTAGTTGCTTGGCATCCGTGTGGGCGGTCAGTGAAATCTCGAGGCGGGGCTGCTCCGCAAACTGGACGATACTGACGCGAGTCGCGTTGTCGCCAATGTCCATTCGATCGATGACCGTGTTGACGAACGCCTTTTGCAGCTCGAACGTGTCATCGCCGATCGAGCCCGAACCGTCGAGAATAAATGCCAGGTCGACTCTGCGTCCCGACAGACACTCTGTGCGCGCAAGTGGATCGGTAGAACGGGACGACGATATCGAATACACAAGCATGCATACCTTTGATTATCTCAGCCCCGACGAGTGAATTGTCGATGGGAATAGACCGGACGCAGGGTAGCAGCAGCACGACGACGACGGCGACGGCGGCAAGCAGCTGAGAAAGCGAATAGACCATCGTGATCGTCAATGGTCACATGGCCGTGTCCATTGCCAGCAGTCATTCATCGGACGAATCAACAAACAGACGCTGACAATTGCCTCCAAAGAACCGTGCGCCCGCCGATAAACTTGTTGCAGGCCAACAAACGGCCGACATTCTTTGATGGATCGGGCCCTATTCTTTCGTTAGTGTCGGTCTGGAGATGGCACGACTAATTACACTGAGGACGGCCTTTCTCTCGCCTGACCGACTTGTCCGACGGCCGTTAACTCTTTCTTTTACCACTCATTCCCTACTGCATTCATCAAAACCAAAACGACGGCCATTCCGCTCACCGGGGAGTGGGCGTTGTGGCCAACACGCGTCGCCGCCCGTCGTGACGCTGCCATCCGCACAATTTGGGTCGCCCTCTGGTCAACCGGGTGAACAGCGTCGCTGAAGCGCAAAAGTACCCATACACTTCCCAAGATATCACATTAGTCGGCGCAGCGAAATAAGTAATTCGCATTCGATGCTTCGTTTAATTACTGTATCAGACTAATGAGTTAAATTTAACTAACACTCACCACAAACATAGAATAGTAATTGATTGCTGAAAGGCAGTCGGAATTTGGCAACCAATCGCTACCCAATATCGGATATCATCGTTATTCTTATCGTTGACGTCGACTGATTATCATGGCGCGAAGGGAAGCTATCCCGGAGAAGATCTGAGAGTCGGCAGGGCGGACGACGAAAACGAGCGAAAATTGGTCGACCGGCCTTCAGTGACTTTGACTGTGGTCGTTGCGGCTCGCCCCGTCCGCCTTCGACACGATCGGTGCCACTAGGCTACTGTACACTGAGTGTTGTTGGCGTGTGTCGACGCAGCGCGCGTCTGCAGGTCGGCGCCGACTGTTCGACACTTTGGGCAGTCGTTCCCTTCTTATGTAGGACGCCAACGAGTGCGCATCCGTCCGCCATGCCGTCTGTCCCTGTGAGATTTATCGCATCAGCGCCCATCACGTCTAATCGCCGCGACGCGCGAAAAACGTCGGCACCGTTTTTGCTGTCAGACATGTCATTGAAGATCTGATCCTTCCGCACGCATATCTATATCCACTCTTCTTTCAATATTTTCGCAACTGCGGCACCAGGCAACGCTCACAGCGGTGGGGCGAAAATAGCAAGTGACAGATAGATGAACGAAATGAGTTGTTGTTGGTGCTATGCAGAGATTCACAGGCAGACAAATACTGAGACAGCAGCACGATTAATTGCGGTGCGTGAGGGGCAGAGCAATCAGCTTGGCGATCGGTGGCGCCGCCTCTTGCATCCGTCTCTGGCGCGTCGTCGGAGTCAACAGCGACGCGGCGGAAACGACGTCAGACTCGATCGTCACAAGCAGCGACAATGACCAGTCGGCCGTCTCCCTCTCATCAACGGGTGTGGCCTCACATAATTGGCCTGAAGGCCGCGTAGTCACACTCGGCCTCGGCATCATCGACTTGTCCAGCGCCGTGTCGCTCTCCAGCGTGAAGAGCCTTCGACGGAGACGGCGCAGACAACGATTCATCCGATCTTTGTACTGCGCAGACACAAAATACTGAATGAGCACGGCCAGTGTGAAGTTGAACAGCAGAGCGACGTTGGCGAGGTGCCGCAGAGCCGTGCCGACGACGCCTTGCAGCAATTGCTTGAGTCGATCGTCGCCCGTCAGCTCACGGATTAAATAAAGCGCTTCTTTGACTGCTGACGGCATGTTCGAAATCGAATAAGCCGTCACCGACGCTAAACAGATTAGAATTGCTTTGCGACTGTTCGAAGTGAGCGAACGCGACGTCGACATGGTCATCTCTCGAACGCCGCGACGATGACGACGTACAATTCGGCGATACTCGATGAAAAGAAAGGCGTTCAGTACGAGCACGACGAGCAGCAACGCCACTTCAAACACGCCCGCGATGGCATACCGAACACTCGACAGCAGCGGCATGCGCTCAATGCAGTACGAGCCGTCGTCCAGCGGGCCTTCCACTCGTCCGATGAATGGCAATGGCGAGAGTACCACCAATGTGATGCTGTAGCAAAGCGCCAGAATAGCCAGACCACGATGGTTGGTAGTAGAGCGCAGAGAGCTGAATGGAAACAGCATTCCTCGCAAAGAATCCGCCGCCAGCGCAGCCACAATCAGATTGCCGCTAAAGAGCAAAGCATTCTGGAAATAGCGCTCCAAATGCGCATAGTACACCATAACTAGATAGATGTGAGGATTGACCAGCTCCGCCTTGCGCAGAATAGATGTGGCCGTGAACAATATGGTGATCAGGTAAGTGACCGACAATCCGCGCAAGTAGACAGTGTAAGTCGAGCTGCGGATCTTAGAGCCCTGCAGCACCCACAGGTTGAGTAACTGCAGCACAAAGCCGAGCAAAAGTTCAGCGGGTAGCACGAATCGATTGAGGGTGTCGTCGACCAGCGCCAAGGATCGACCAGGTTCCGAAAAGTTGACGACGATGGAAAGATTTCTTGCGACGCACTCGACCATCTCAATTGCCGATAAAAGTACAGTAGATGACGCCGTTTGAGAACGGCATGCGATGCGCGAGGTTGACGGCCGGCTGGCACACCTCAATCCGTTCGCGGGCGCTCGCGGTCGGCAAACAAGCAGCCGGTGATGGGCAGGGCACGAGTCGACCCGACGATTAGTCGACGGCGAGAAGGAAACGTAATTTTCGCAGGCGTTCAGTAGCGGTGACTGGCGATCGGCGGGCGCGAACCATAGATTGCCATTGATCCGGTGCGGATGCGCCTGCTGGCCAGCTAATGCACGCCGTGTCACCGAGTCGACTGCATTTCACTCTTCGAGAGCAAACACTCTGTTTTGGACGCTGTCGGCATGCAATCAAGCGCGGGCGGCCGGGCTCGGCTAAGATCCCGTCGATGGTCACGACTGGCGATTGAATCGATCTCCGCACCTCCACGCTCGAGTGTAACGAGCGAGCCAATTGGCCGCCTCTTCCTTCCACGCGCACAAATCAGTGCAAGTTGTCTGGACGACCGTGAAAAGCGGCCATCTGGTCGATCCCATGTCGTATCACGTGTTCCATTTGCCGCCTTTATCGAATCGCACGCAACAGCGCTGTCGCACTACTCACATCAGCACACGAACATGAACAGCCGAATCGTGTAGAGACATTCAAAAGTACACATGCCAAATATAACATACCTCGCGCAACAGCGCCGTGCAACAACACAGGCCCGCCGGGGAACCGGACAACCAGATCATCCTCTCCAAGCCAGGCTTACAAGAAATTTGACGCGGCACGCACAACGCGCTTCATCAAACACGCAAAGTTTAACCGACCAACTCTTACAGGCAAGCAAACAATGCGGAAACAAAATCCTGAAAATTGCACATAGTCAAATACATTGTATGTATGCCATTTTGTTTATGTGATTCGTGATTCATTTGGCTAAGACAGCAAAGTTGTTACAGTATACATTACGAAAATTCAAGGACGCCGAAACTTGTACGTTCCTTCTCAATACGGCCATGTTGGCCTTGACAAATGAAAGGGGCGGATGGCGAAGAAATGAAAGGAATCAATTCGACTAGTAGTCGAAAAAGGCGAAGAAAGAACAGTAAGCAATGAAAGCAAACGATTCACACAATGCTGAGTAGATTAAGCGTTGAATAAACAGACTGTGACTATCAATCAAACACAGACCTGGGCGTGGGGGGGGTACGGGGGGGGGGCGGGGGGGGGGGGGGGGGGGGGGGGGGGGGGGG
>JAQGAX010000197.1:0-20949 GCA_034698105.1 Plectus exinocaudatus | reverse complement strand
GGCTTAAGAGAGTTCTTCTATTTCATTTCCCACCCTTTTCATGTGTTGTCAGATAGTATTTCTCTGATTTGATCTCCTTAGTAATCAAAAGTTCTTTAAATTATTGATTGTTTCTTTTTGAATTTAAATGTAATAAACAGATAAGAAATTTCGAGCATTCTTTTCACATTATTAATCCAAGAACGCGCTGGCAGTTTGCGTCACATAAATTTCTAATTTTGTTCTTGCTCAAAGTGATGCGCTATAGTGTGAGATTGATTTTAAAGTTCAAAATTTCCTGCCTGTCGCTGTAATAATGAACTGTTTGCTTAGGTGCTCAATGAAGCTAAGGAGCGTGCGACTAAGGAATTCAACATTGAGTATTCATCAAATACATTCGTCGGTAAGTTGCCAAATTTACCACTAGAAAGAAGCTATAGCTTTACCGTAATTCGTTCGATCTCGTAACCTGCTGAATAAATATTAATATATTGCCAATCGACAATTTAAGAGTCGGCAATTTGTTGAAGACGCCCGTTAAGGTTCTCGACTAGATTCGACATTTTTTGCTAAACAGTCAGAGGGTCACCTTTATTATGTTTCTTGCTTTTCCGGTATCTGAAACGACTGAGCTATTGTTTTCCCCAGGCGTGCGCATGGGTCGGTGAGTGGGCGAGGTCGTTAAAGAAAATGTGTTATTGTATCTGTGTTTAAAGTTTCGCGTCAATCGGTCAAGAATTGACGCAGACATATCTTTTAAGAAAGTGTGGGCATTTATTGGCGCCACTCACTTCCCGTGCCCCTTGCCTACGCTGAATCCTGTGGGCTCTCATGTGTTCCGCTTGGAAAATTGTTTAACTTTGTTAACATTTGAAAAGTTCTCTTAAGAATGCGTTGTTTCCAGCTGAAGCGTTCCCGATTCAAAGCGAGATCATCTATGGATATAGGAGGCATGCTCATGACAGATTTGAAAAGCATCGCTACAGGTTGGCTTTTTCTCATCCTCTTACCCGCACTCTGTTCAATGGTGATGTATCAAATGGTTCCGTACTACTTGATGCTCCGTTCTTCGATATATCATAAAATAAGTCAACTTTTCTCGTAACCAACTCTCCAAAATCTGATAAAACCTCTGTGATAAGAATATGATAAACGCAGGTGGTCCCGCAACGGTAGAGATAAGTCTAAAAGTCTTATTATTGGGGTTACGGTACTTCATTTATATACCTCTTTACCCTTTATAAAATTGTGGTTGTAATATTGATGTCTGATTTTCAGGTACACGAATGTATTTGTTCGACTAGAAGAAGGCGAAGGTCCGGGCTATAGTGGTCGCGAGCCGCCGCCAAGTGGATGGACGAAGATGAATGACTACTACGAATATCTGCGCAGTCGGCGCGTCAAATATCCTTTGTGAATTGCGCACTCTGTTGAATATTATTATTCTCATTGTTTACCTTCACATTTTCTAATGAGTCAAATGAAACTTTGTCTAAAAAAGTATATCGACGAAGAATTCTGGTATGCGTTGAATATGTATTCTGGATGAAGACACCAGGACTCAGTCATGACACGAACCTTCCCCTTGCACCACGAAGGTAGAGGTCGACACTAGCCATCAGTACGTCCCCTGTGGGGAGGGTGCGTGCGCACTTCCACAGACTGAAGTCCGCTGCTATCCTGTCTAAATCTCAGAAAAATTTGCGCTTCCTGCGCACCCCCTCATACCCCCCACTATCCATCTTTGCGCGGAGGTCTTTATGTGTCGGCCGGCGTGTCTGGGCTAAAACGACCGACAAAACCGTTTGCGTCCGGTGCGTGGCCGCCGAATGCCAATGCGTTGACGCAGAGTGGAATTGACCTTGACGCCGCCTCGGCTGTCTGCATCATCAGTGCCGCGCCAAAGAAGGAAACTAAAAATAACGGCGCAAAAAATGTGTCTCTAAATGTTAAAATAACTGGTTGCTTATTGTGTTCGCCTTCTTTAGTTTCGTGCCCTTTTTGGCGAAAGAACATTTGCATGTTCCGGCAGGCCATCATCTTCTGCAGTCACCGGTTTCGTTTAGTCCGCGCCACTACAGAGCTATGAAAACAAAGCTAGCAATATATTATGGCGCGGAATGGTGGCGCCCTACTAATACAAAATGGAAGAGGGGTGCCCGGCCACGCCGATATTGCAGTCTACTAGTAGTGCACCGAACCGAACGCCCAGTAGTCATGGCATAGGCTTGGTTAGGTAGTGGTCAGCCTTACAAAAGCATGTTTGGCAAGTCGCCCCTACCAAAGGTGAGAGACTGAGCGAAAGAGAGAGAGCGGAGCGGAGCGCGTACAGGGCGGTGCGACTGCGAAGACTGAGCGCGACGCCGTCGACGACGTTGGAATGAATGGAATGCGCGCGGAGGGGCCCCGTCGGCCGCGGGAGAGCGGACGGCCGCGCGCGCGTTCTCTCGTAGTACACCCCGCGCCGCACGCTACACACAACCGTCGCCGCACGCCGCTGTCAGGCGCTCGGACCGTCTGTGTTGTGCACCTGTGCCCCCATCATCGCATCGTCGCCGTCTGCTGCTACTCCTTGTTGTAGTGCTGGTCGTGCGGCAGTAACAGGCGCGCCGTCGCCTGGAGGAGGAGATGGGCGAACAGCAGGCGCCGTTGCCCGACGGCTGGGAATGCAAGGTGGATGGCGACGGCAACCCCTTCTTCGTCGATCACAACACCCACTCCACCACCCGCATCGACCCAAGACTCAGGTCAGTCTGACTTTGTGGCAGCGCACGAGCGGCTATTTTATATGATCGTCGCCGCTAGGCAAGCTCATTAGTGAAGACTCCACTAATCAACCAATCAAAGAAATTCACAATATAGTTGTCAACACTTTTGTGCAATGATTAGAAGCTACTGTATGGTACTTCAATTAGCTTCGTTTTAATAATTTTCCGATCACTGCTCCATTACGATAGAAACCTTCGGTACCAGCTGCGACAATTGCTCCCGTAGACATAGCTCTCGAGTGCTGTTAATATTAAGGAAATTAATATAACTGGTCAACTCTCTCAGAAGCGTTGTTTATTTCCAAATTTGTTTTGTGGTTAGGAATAGAAAGTTGGCCATGGACAAGAACGGGAACATAAATTTATTTGAAAATGGAAACAACCTTCAACACAAATAAAATTAGCGCGTAGGGAGTTTGAGGGTACTACCCCTTGTTGGGGCAAAGGGGGTTTGAAGCAGTGGCGTGCGCAGGGGGGGGGCGGACGCCCCCCTCACTCTCGGCCGACGCCCCCCCCCCAGTTTTTGGCCGCCAAAAACAAGAGAGAAGGATCCCCCTTTATCATTTTTTGAAGGCGCCCCCCAGTTGGTCAGGTCTGCGCACGCCACTGGTTTGTAGGTACGTAACCCCCTCGAGAGAAACTTATACCGACCCCTGTACCCGACCCGTGCCCGTCTCTGTACCAGCAGTGGTGAATTTTTAATCATGTAAATATTTGAGGGATTAGAATTAGGATTTCATTCGCAATTCGCTGTGGGCGTAATTTTCCTGGACGCCTGACGCATCCAATGACATTGAGGGATGGGCTCTGATCAATCTATCCGGCCCGAATTTCAACTGATTGTCGGATTCGAGTCCGAATTCGAACCGAACGGTTTTCGTTGGATCGATGAGACAGGAAACGCTGAATCGATCGCTGCCGAGCCAAGTGATTCACGTCCGTTCCGTTACTTTCCACTTGCCATTGCCAGCGGTTGTCCGTGCCCATTGAACAATTTCGCATGAATTGAGTTTGGCAGTCGGCCGAATGAGACGTACAGTACATCCTAGTGGCGACAGGTTTTCGTCGCGCTGTTTGTTGTCTGGCAACTTTTTTCTGACCGATTCGGTTTTGCGACTCCACCAACCAAAAACTGCTCCGCTGATATGGACGGAATGTAGGCAGAACATCTGCAACCAATCTCATCCCAGTATCAGCCTTCTCCTATGCACACCTTCTTTTCACTTTTTCCTTTGCTATTTGTCTGTGTCGACTGTCGCGCTGTTAATGCACGAATGGTGTCAATCAATTTAAATATGAATTATTTCCTCAAATTTTATTTGTAAAATTTAATATTTGAAGCACGCTCTTAGAATTTTTAGATAGTTCAACACTGCCACGTATTGTGTTTTGTGGTACTTGATCTGTATATCAGTATATTCCTCCCTCGGTGGTCCATCCTACCTGTATCGTTCAGAGAATGAACAATTCCAAAATATTTAAAAATACTTTGCTTTTCATTCATCAAATTTTAAACACCGCTGTCTCCTCTGCATTATTTCCTGTTGTCATTCTGAAGGAAAATGCTCAATAGTGCGCGGTACCGTGCCAGAGCAAGTTTGACCATTAAGGAGAAAACTGGCTCTTTTACGATTGCCTGCAGACATAGCGGAGGGGCAAACAGCCAATCCCATTGATGTTAGTCAAGAACGAATGCAATGGGTTGAGGGCGTATATGGGATTGTTTTTGCGGAGTACGGTAGACACAGGTGTCGGAATGTGATCACAACCCGCAATAAAATTTGTCGATTATTCGAGCAGAGGGCTCTTTAAACCTTTTGATTGCCTTGAATCCTATATACACTGTTTATGTTTTGCGTAGATTATTGTCGAAAATAATTTTTCAAGCGGTTGTGCTCATTTTGCATGTTCATTGTCAAGCGTGGCATTTGGACGAGGCGCTGGGATATACGTTTGGGAAGCTGATTAAAAGGGGGGTTTTGTCGAATTTCCAAAGATATTTATTATCAGCTGAAAGAAGGTCCAAAAAATTTTGAAAGAAATAGCTCCGGTTGAAATGCTGCGTCTGGACAATGAGGCTGAAGAAGGTGGATGTGTGCTACAAAGGCCCCTTTCCATTGATGTCTTCGAAATGCGGCACACGAGAGACATTGAGATAGGTGGAAGGCAAATGTGTGGAGGAGATGTCTTTGTGGGGCAATCGGCGACGCAAAGGGACTGTATCGGTGTCTTCTTGGCGACGAGTGGCCAGAAACCAGTTGTCCGACGAGGAATGCGCAAATTCCGTTGGTTTACGACGCGCGCATTGCATCGTAGTCGTCCTTGGCGGCTGCTTAACTGATAGACAGCGGCGCCGGATCGACGATTTTATCGCCGTTCAGCGCCGTCGTCTTTTGCCTCTGATTACCGGCGTTTGTGGGGTATTTTGGGAGGACAATATTCAGTTTTTTCCTGCATGCTCATTGTTGAGTGCTAATCAGTGCTCCATGACCAAGATCCAAAGTTCGTTGTTGTCTATTATCCAGAGACAGCCCCGTACCATCAGTTCTGATCGCTCGGAGCCGACCTATGGCGCCCTATTCGGCATGGCGCCCCTTTTCACTCGCCAAGCGCTCGCTCCGCGCATCCTTTTCTATGGCTACTGCCCGAGGCCATGTTCCGTCCCAATCTGGCCTCAACGTAAGCAAATTCGTACCCTGACATCCCAGTCACTCGCTGCTCAGTGAGCGGACCCTTCGAAGATGTAATTTTCGCTTCAAAAATGACGAGTAGTGTTTGACAATTTGGTTTTATGCCAATCTACTATCAGGCAAACGGGCGCATGTGATTTTGATACTAGAATGACGTCATTCCTACCGCAATTTTGATTCTTGACTAGTGAACTGCTGCACTGTCAAACAAATGCCTCGATTCCACGTTGTGACGCAAAGATCAATTTTCCTACAGAACAGTCAAACGAACACCTGCATGAAAGCATTGTTGAGCGAGTCGAAAAATTGGGTCTTATTGAAGAAGCCTAATTACTAGTAGATGGTATGGGGTGCAGCTATGATAGATTACTCCGGGGGGTATGTGCCCCCTATAAATGCATTGTCATCGTCATTGAAGTGCTGTGATGCCACTTCCTGGACGATTTGTGCCTCCATCCTCCCTTTGTTCCTCTCTGTGGCGACGTCCCTGGCAGTTTCGCTTGTCCAGACGTTCTTGAGCTCGCTGCAATGTGCCGACGATGACGAATAGCGCGCGGTACATTGCCAGCCAGGTGCGAAGAAAAGCACGTAGTGCCTCGCATGCCATTCGCTTTACCATGACACCTTGGGAGCGGCTGTTCTCATTCCTGACGGCTTTCGCATTCTGTCCCTTCCCACAAAACTGCTGAGTGGTTCCAGGCGTCTCACTATCATTGTTGGCAGTCAGCGGTGAACATATTGCTTGTTATCAATGCTAGTGCTTGTTCGGTAAGCAGAAGTCTTCTGTTTATATTCAACTTTATTGCGTGCCGTCTTTCTTAATCGCCCTGAAAAATGCAATTAATATTTTATGAGTTAGAAATTATTGTCTTTTACAATCGCGGAGCAATTAACAATTGCGAATGATTAGTTTGAAACACTCACACATAATGCACAGAATTAATTCATCTTAACTTAAAAGAGTGAAACCTGAATACTTAAAAGCTTTTGGTGTGCATACTATAATTTGTATACAATTGACGGCGCAAATTGAAAAGAATGCTGACATAGCATCTCGTTCTAATTTTATCAATGATGTGTTCCCCATGAAGAACTCTTGTCTACACGAGAACAACCGATTTTCATTGGTACGATAATTACAGGTTGACACGACCGTCGTCGTTTTCTGATTGTATCGGCGATGAGCTACCGTACACTTGGGAGGAACGGCAAGACCCGGGTACCGGCATCAGCTACTTCGTCGACCACGAGAGCGGGCACACGCAGCTCGCCGACCCGCGAGTCGAATGGCGAACTCGACAGGATGCCATGATTCGGCAGTACTTACAGGCATGCTACTGAGTTCATCTTGAAAACGACACACGTTGCTTTGTACTGTGACCACTGCAACTGAGCATCAATGGCTGCCACTGAGCAAACTTTCCGCTTTTAGAATGCGCCCATAGCACATTTAAGTCAATATGAGACTTCGGAGCGTTCTGTTTCTCGAAAATGGCTTCAGAAATGTGTGCTCTTTCTTGGTTTTCATTTTGTACGCAATTGATGCGTTGCTGAGCAGTTTTGAAATAATTTTTTTGTTTCATTTTTGCTCCCCTTACATAGCAGCGGCGCTTGTTCATGTCGAATGCGAATTCATATTTGCAGACGACCCGAGACGCGCTCGTTGCCAGGCAACAGATCGTCGACGTCAAGGAGCAACGCGTGGAGCTTGTCGAGAACGAGGTGGCTCGCTTGAATCAGGCACTGCGTCATCACGAGCGTCAGCAGCAGAAGTCGGCCACCGCCGCTGCCGCCGCCGCCGCCGCAGAGGTCAACGGCTCCGAATCACTCGCCCAGTCAATGTCTAGTCGTAAGCATTTTCTATTCTGTAAGGTAACTGCTTTATCTATAAAAAAGTTGCACGTTGGGGCAATATGGGGCTATTCTCCGGGCGCCGAGCAATAGTTGGTAAAAAGTGGCCCCGAGAGGGCGTTATGCCGAAAATGGCGCCAAAATGTGATTCCAGAAGCCCAGGACCTACGACACGAGCCAGCTGACTGGATCGAGTTCCAAGCTCAAGGGGGGGGGAATGCTTTGAAACGAGACATAAAAAGTTGAGTTGAGATTTTGAGCTGAACTGTGAATGAGGGGTAGTATTTGAGACGAGATGGAGAGAATTCATGGAGTATTGTTGCCGCTGCTGGCCTAACCAGCATTATTTTGGAACGAATGGCAAAATCTTGGAGCTTTAGTTGCATCAAGCACCAGTTCGTTATACAACCGCTACGATCCTGAAAGGTTGAAAACAGAAATTGCCATGGCCAAGAAACGTCTCAACCAGTTGCGCCATGAAAAGAACCGGGTGATCAAACAGCTCGACTACAGCAAGCAAGGCGTCGACACTCTGGCCGAGTAAGAATCAGTCATGAATTATAAAAATTTAAACAACATGTCAAACTCGAACATAAGTCGAACGTTAGTTCCCAAAAAATGCTGCTTTTAGTTTTCAGTTTAAACAGGGAGTGTTGGGAAGAGGCACATATCAGCATGGGGTATGGAAGGTATGTACCCCCACGGGCTTAGTGTACCTTTACCCAGTACTAACTAATACAATCGTATCCTTCTAGACGGAAAAATTTTGAAATTTATACAAGATAAAATAGGTTTTTCGACACGGCATTTTCCAATGTACCTCTCAATAATTCCTTGATAAAAAGGAGCAATTAAAATTGCAGACTGGAGCGGCGTATTTCTCAAAGACCTAACGGATATACAGAAGAAGAGTCGCGCATGCTACGGCAGGAATTGCTGGCGATCAGGGAGAGTCTAGACGCCGGCGAGCAGGAGCGTAGACGTCTGTGGCGCTCGTTGACGAGGTTGAAGAGTGAAGCAACCGCCACCAACGAAAGCAACGATGATGATGGCGACGTTGACTCGGCAGGCCTCGCCGACGCCGGCAGTCAGACGGAGTGCACTGGAGATGTCAGTCGTTATTTTGAGCACTTTACCATGCCAGACTCGGTTGGTATGGATGCAGATGGGTGTTGCGTGGGAAAAAGAATATATTTGCCATAATGACCCCACCAGTGGACCGTTTCCCAGTGCTCGACTCATAACCATGTTTGGGAGAGACATCCGCCTCCACCATCGAGTCTGATATGGGCGCTTGACGTGGCACGGGTATGGTATGTTTACTCTATAACCCCACCTCCAGATTTGCATGAAGAAAATTTTTACTATTTACCAAACCCTCCGAAGGGGAATTACGCTGGACAAAATTGGACTTTTTGGAAAAATGACGTCTCCCCCATGGAAGGCGTCGACCCGTGCCTTTATCTGCATCAAGTACTCAAAGTATAATGCGCTGTTTGCAGGCGACGACGGCCGGCAGCGCTCGAATCGTCCAGCTGGCTCGAGCGCGATTGCTCAGATCAGAACTGGAAACAAAGCACCGACATCTCACCAACGAATTGCATTCGGTCGAAAACCACCTCAACCCTGACCGCGCGCAACTGTTGGCCGATTTGACCGAGTATGTACTGTTGGAATGTATATTTGAAGTAGCATCATCTAAGTGTTCCGTTTGCTAAGATACGGTAGCTCGAAACTATAACAATGAGGGTCGACCCCTCTTTATTCGCAATGGATCGCCCGCCATTAATCATGTACCGATGATTGTGAAAACAAGCTCAATTTCCCCGTGACATGTTCAACGCAAAATTGTTCATGAATAGGCTTGGTATCCACCTGGTTAATTAATTTTCTTAAGCGTTTTGTTCCACTGTAATATCCTATTTATGCGTTTGTTTGCAGTCTGAACGTGCTTTGGGAGAAGCAACACCTACTCAGGGAACTGAGCGCCGTCTCCAAGGACGAGAGGTCCCCGGCGGAAGTGCGCGAAAAAGTCCGCTCCCATATTGAACTACTTGAAGGCGATCTGATCCCGTTGCTCAGTAGTCGCCCTGAGATGGAACGAAGGTTAGATATTGCTGTACTTTTCGCGAACACACTTGCTATGTCAAAGAATGTTTCGAACTGATGATCAGACAAACAAATTTGAAGTTTTACGCGTGCACATCAGTTTGTTTTAATAACTTCTTCGATCTTTTATGGGTACGGCACTGTAATCGTATGAGAATTGTGGTTGCTTTGCATTGAGAGGGAAATTGTAGAGTTCATGTACCAACTGCATTGGTCGAATAATTATATCGTGCAAAAGAACTGTTGACATATTTTCAGACTGAAATTATTCGAGCGCCATCGAACTTTGATCGCCCGATTAAAAGAATGCCACGAAGAACTCGTTCAAGTCAGGGAAAAGCTACAGACTCAGAGTGGGTCGACATTGTCGTCCTGTTCGTCGAGCCTGAGTTCCGTCAACTCGAGTTCTCACAGCCTCCAGGAGATCAGCGTCATATCCTCTGAGTCCGCCGTCGGTCTAGTTGAATTGCGTCAGCGGTGAGTACAATTACTTTTCCCGCTACCTCGCCTAACGTGGGCATGGGGGTTAGGTGGGTTATCTATCGCTAACCCTCTCCCTCCCTAGGGATCCGATAGGATTTGGCAAAAGAGGTTGGTGGTGTTATAAACGCGGTGACCCTGTAGTGGCAAAAAATATTCGGGATTTGCACCGGATACATTTGCGTCCGTCAGTGATGGATTAGAGGTTACTGTATGAACAACTGATTGCGTTGCAGCGTCGAGCAGCTAGTCGGGAAGCAGTGTGCAGCATCGGCCGATCCGGTGCTCCCTCCACCACCAAGCTACGAGCAAGCCCTAAAGCGACTGTCTCAGACATCGCTCAACCACAGTCGACCGGCGTTGGCCCGCAACGAGAGTGTCGATCGACCGTCGCAGGCGTCGGCGGCTACCAGCGACGAGTCGTTGGCCGGTGACTCGGGCGTCTGCGATCAGCAGCATACCTCTCACTACGCCTTCCACAATGGTGGCGGCGGAGTTCGACACGCGCTGCTGACCCAGCAACAGCCCCCAGTGCCGCCCACACCACAGATTTCCGTCTCGCTCGATTACGACTTTGAAGGTGAGATTACATTGAATGCTGTGGCTCAGAGTTGATGTCAAAAATTGATCTGGGTGCAAATGGCAAGATCGCTTTGGGGGGAAGCAAAGCCGTTTTAGTTGTCGATGGACCAAATTATTGCCTTTGCTTCTCATGCCCAGCATCCCGGAGTTCAAAATTTTTACGCGAACTGCTATCCTCGGTTGGTGAAAACTGCGCATTTATCTCTATCTCCATTTCAGACGGAGCGCTGTGCGTCGAGATCATTCGAGCGCGGCATCTGCACCGTCTTCAAGGTCTCCTGAATGCCGCCAGCGTGCGCGTTCAGGGTATTCTGCTGCCGGTGGTCGAGGGCGAGACGCCGCCCGTCTTCGTTACCGACGAGCATACCGACACCGACAAGCCATCGTTCAAGCAGACCTTCCGTTTCGCTATGCACCTAAATCAGATTCAGAGCAAAGTGCTGCAATTGTAAGAGTTACTGTGCTTTCATTTATACAGCAAACCAACAAAAAGTCGGAAACACAACTGCTTGTGAAGAGGACTGGTCCTACTTCCATATTAAAAACATTTTCATTGCCATGCAAATGACAACATTTTTTTGTAAAATATATGGCTTAAAGTGTCCCTGTTTCAGAGTTGAGCACTATTCGGTACCTGAGGGATGGAATCAGAAGGGGTGAACCCCAATCTCTCTCTATAGTCTTCATTGTTTATTAAAAATGATATGCGGTTCTTTGGTGCGTGATATGCCCCTCCAGTTCTAAATAACGCGCCCTCTCTTTTCCGACCTGATTATAATTGCTACATTTACAGATACGTTCGCTGCCCTGACAACGGCCCTCAGCGCGGCTGCGTTGGCGGCGCGCAGGTTAACTTGGCCGAGTTCAACAACAAAATGAAGCAAAGTCAGTGGGTGAATCTGCTCGAGGTGGCGCTGTGGCCGGTGTGGCAGCACGAGCAGCCGATCTACGAGCAACACGTTGTTCAGCAACGGGAGGAATTGGGCCGAAGAGCAGGCAGCTATGGTTCGACCGCAGCAGTAGCAGGAGCCATTCCGTCGATTCGCGAGGAGAGCAGCGACGAATCAACTATCGTCTCTAGTCAGCCGTCGACACTCACACGAGCTCGAGGTGGGTGGCACATTGCCAATGCCTTCCAACCAGAGTATAGTGCAGTTGAAGACGATGATAGAATATTTCTTTGTCTCTGCCTCGAAAAAAACTCACCTGCAACCGTCAGGTTCTGAGAAGGAGGCGTGTAGCCTCAGTCCGGAGGCGGAAATGGGTGTGCGAGGATATGAATCGGGTTCTGCGGTTCATATGGCTGAGTGTTGGAGGTTGGAACGGAGGAGTGGGCCAATTTCTTGGACAGAGAAGTAGATTCGTTCAAACGCTGTCTTCGAGCCACACAAACACATGAACCTGCCCCGAATGATTGTTTTTTTGATCAAAAATTGCTTCAAACTTTCAGCAGCCAACGGAGTACAGCAGACGACCGTCGATCGATGTGATGGCGACGAGACGCTGAAACAGCTGCCCAACGGCGCAACGTCAATCACCGTGCGCGACGACCGACCAAAGTCAAGGCAGACAGAGTTCGACCAGCAGCAGCCGGCCGAGTACTGTGACAAGGAGACGCTGACGGACGTGACCGGCGCTGATAGTCGTCCCGAAGACGCCCAGCGACAACGGGAACGATCCGGCGGCAAACTGAATCGCAGCGAGAGCGACTCGTCAGTGCCCCTTCCCGGTTCGACGCGCCTACTGGTCCCGTTCGATAGAAACTCTCTCGAGAGACGCAGGTAACAAAGAGAACACCTCTTTTCTGCAGTTACATACGATACTTTTGGGGTAGAGTTCTCCGTGTTGCAAAATATTTTATAAACAGTTTTGATATACTTACGAGCATGCGTGGTGATAACACCATTACATAAGCAAAATTGATAACACATGGCTAACTTGGCAACTTTAGCTACAAGTCTTAATTATAGCTGTTGTTACTCAGCCTTACTCTTTCTCTGTCTGTACATTGATAACGGTTGCATACTTTAGCTTGCGATGGAAGCCTTCACGCTTGCCGTCGCGTCGGAACCACCACACCCATCGACTGGCACCGACAGTCCCTGGAAGCGCCAAAAACGCCGACGATGATCAGTACCGGACTGTGGTCGACATTGAGGTTGACTTGAGCGCCGCCAAGCTGCAGCTCAAGAAACAACAGGTGAGCGGAGCAAAAATATTGCAGATTTGGGGTATCACGAAGAGAACAGAACATTAGCAGTACCGGATATAATATTACAGTACCTTTGTAAGGTTTAGATAAGTTAAAAAATTTCTGCTAGCTGGGTTGAGGGAGACGAAGTGCTGTACTAAGAAAATCCGTGGAAAAGCGGCTTTCAACCAAACTGAAGGCAAGGGTTAGTTGTAGTTCTCCTATCCATATCCTTCTGAGCGCACCTGGGCTGCATAAGCCAAAAAATATATAGGATGCGCCCCCAGACGTTGAGTCAAGGACACACCTGCATCTGGAAGGCACGTCCTCACAATGTCACTGGCGAATTCGCAAATGAAAGGCTTTTTCTTATAGGATGAATTGGCGGAATTGCGACGAATGAAAACGGCGCTCGAGAGCAAAGATGGCCTGAGTGATGACGTCATCGAAGCAATCGCCGAACTCGATGAGCAGATCCTCGCCGGAGAAGACGGTCGAATCATGACGAATGGCCAATCGCAGACGGCCAAAATATTCGTGCGCCAATCGAAACCGAGACGGCGCGCCTCTGAGTCGCAGTTTCGTAATCGCGTTGAAATTTTCATGAATCCCTGACTCTGCTGAATACAGTGAGTGCATAGAGTGCCTTCGACCGCTACCATTTATTACCACTATGGGTTCGCTTCACCAAGTGCCACGAGATCTTTGTAATAATGGTTCTCGAGGACGATCTAACGGTTACGAAAATTGACGCTAGCTCTCTGTTTAAATAAATCATAAGCCTTCCTTTTGTCGAAACCATGTCTTCCGGATTATCTACCTTATAAATACGGTGCCCCAAACGGTAACTAGATCCGATAAATCGTCCTCGTGCAATACTGTACACCTCGACCCAAAAGAGCTGCGATTAAGCTCACTTTATCTACAGTACGTTCACGTTGAATGTAATAATATACCGTAACTATACACAGACATGTACATTTACTAAAAGAGCGACAGCCTCTTAATTTTATTGACGAACCTGCGAAATGGGTTATCGCTTCATATTTTGGTGCTATATGTGTTTCTACGGCGTTCCTGCAAACTATAGGGCACGCGCGTCCAAGATAAACTTGGCGAGCCAAGGTCAAACCATTCTTTTTTCCTTAAATTGTGTAGAGCTGGGCAACGTGACCTCCCAGAATAATATAATTTAAAAAAGGGAATGGTTTGACATTTTCTCGCCTGGTTTATATCTGACCGGCGCCCGGTATGCTAGATTCGTTAATACGTAATCAACTGCGCACAGAAATTTTCGGCCAAGAACCACCTTCACGCAAGCTGATTTTTTCGCACAGATAGTTTCGGTACAAATCGCACAAAAGCGAAGATGGATTTTTTTATTCCTCCTTCCACTGCGCGGTCTCATATTTAGGATCATTCATAAATGCGCAGCGGTTTTTTTTCGGGCATTGCATTTGTCCATCAATCGGTCGAATCGAACTAAAGGGATGCTCTTACAGTATGCTTAAGGCACCATATCCATGCGCGTTCCACTTATATGGCGGCCCTTGTACGATGGTCATATTAATTTTTGGCGAACTACGGTAGCTCACTTGTTCACATGTCAGAACCGTTATCGTGTTCACTTATTCCTCAATTACGTGCACATTATTTGTGATTCCAGTATGCAACGAGTCAGATCAAGTTTTGCGTTGTGTTTGAGCTTGAAAATTCGCAGCGTTTCGATATGATTGAGTTCGGTCGAATGAGTTTCATTATGTGCGCCTTGTTTGTTCCGGATTGTGATTATTTTGCTTTCAATATGTTCTCGTGAGGGCATAATACAGATATAAATTTTTTACTATAATGAACTTTGTTGATTTGAACCTTCTCACAATTTTAAACAGCTGAGTGTTCGAAAGTTCACAGCGCATACAAGAGCATTAAGCATTAAATGAAAGTATTGACATCACTTGCACGTAAACCGCCTTCATCCAGCATTAAGGCCGAACTGTTTCAATGAACCACAACAAAGTCGTCACATCGTCAGCCTGCATAGCATTTTGACATTGCACACAGCAGTTTTTCATTGGATCCATCCATACCAATGCTTACGTCAGCTTATTGCTAAGTCCACTCCAAGACAATAACCTATGTAGTATCTTCGAAATGAACCTGGAAACCATCCTCAGACTACCGTACATCAGCAAACGACCAACTCGGACCCAGAGAATAGCGCGCAAACGCATATACTGTCATGTAGTACGTAGGCAAAAATGTCACCAATAAAGTGCCACCTCCCACTGACATTGTGGGTGCCGTTCCGCAAGTAAGTTGTTTAATCGATTATTTTAAAGTAAATGTGATGACGCAACGACGACCGCAAGATGGGATTAGGGCAAGACCTGTAACACTTGTCGAAACAGGAAAAAAGAATTTGATGTCGCGCTCCGCTGAGTGCAGTTTACATTACGCGGAAAGTCGTCCAAATCCGGAGTTGTAATGTCATCACGAGTTTTGTGTGACATTCCATTTGCACCGTTGGGTCAACCGTGGTTGTGAGAGTGTTACAGAGCGCAGATGGCCAGTGGATTAACGATGAATTAGAGATCAACAGATGAAGAAATGGGAGGAAACAAGGTCGGACAACCACTTGAACATCGTCCTGCGCGACCTCCTCTCTGACCCGGCCCCAAAACAGTCCGTATTTAACGACTCGCACATGGTCAACAGACATCATTCAGCACTAAGGTGTTCAGCTTCTCTTCTCGCACAATCCCTAAAGATCTCACACACACGTAGGGGAAGAAGAGAACTATTTCCTTTGTCCGCCCATCCGTAGTAAGATAAGAAAGTTCTGGAACAGCTACTTTGCCGAAGCACCCTTCCACCAAATTCCTGTTTCATATAGGATATTGGTTGCGTTGAAAGCCTATTAAAAACAGTGGTGGAATGAAAATGGTTACGTCATTTTCTTGGGTTCCATAATCTTGGGCACTTGTCAAAACTGCAAGTGCCGTAAGCGGCAGGGTGGGCAACATCCGACATCTCGGGGAGGGAATGTAACCCCACTCCCCTATCGTAGGAAATAAAAATTTTCTTGGGCATGGGTTGCGCATCCCCCGCCCCACCTCTTGAAAACGGCATTTAGTCTATCGTTTTTGCATCTCTTTCAGGGGTCTGAGGATGAGCCTCAAATTTGGTTTAATTTTGTAATTTTTGCAGGATAAAATCAGGTTTTCTTCGGGTCGTAGTAAACCTCTCGTAAATGTTGACAATCGTATTGCAACCTCTCCTCTCATCCTCTGACCCTTGGTATTCCTGTAATTCTCTTTCAGCACTGACCAGTCATGGATTCGTCGGGTGTCAAGTTCCGCGAGTCGGACGAACACCGTCAGATGCGCCGCGTCGCCTTCATCGCCGTCGTCGTGTCAACGGTAGCCGTCATCTCCGCCGTCATCAGTCTGCCCATGCTCTACAACTACGTGCAGTCTTTCCAAAGCCACATGATGGCAGAGGCGGAATTCTGCAAGGCGCGATCAAGGGACCTCTGGGCGGAAATGTTTGCGCTGCAGGTATGCTCGTCCCTTTGGTCCTATTCAAGTCTAGAATTAATTAAACATGGCTCCCCAATTGCGAGTATGAATACGATTTGGCACTGAGACTGCAAAAAGCGAATTTTATTTATTGACGCTCAAAGAACGCGAGTGCAATAGTATCTTCCGTTAAAGTACGAGGTACTTTCAATTCTATTCCAATCTTTTCACTTGCATCGAATTTGTCACGAAAATTCTTGTTGGCGTTTTTTTCTTTTCTTTTTTCTTTCACCCCAAAACCAAAGCTAGATTATGCCAGTCTCAAGCCAATTTTGAATGATCGAGTATCAATGAATGCGGCATTTCAGAAGGCGAAACCCGAAGCAGCGGAGCGTTTCAAGCGCAGCTGGTTGTTCGGTCAATGGGTTCCCGATGGTGGCGTGGGCGGCGGTGCCAACTACGGTGGCGGTGAACAGCCCGGCGTCGTCCCACCTGTCAGCGTCCCCGGCAACTATGAACCCAATCCACCGGTCAACCCACCCAACCCCACCCCTTACGGGCCTCAACCGACGATCAACCCGACACCATCGTCGGAGAGCTGTTGCACGTGCCATCAAGGTACTTTTTATTATCTTTATATATTGTTTCCGAGCAAAATAGAATGCGACACATTCGCTAGTTCTTCGATGGAGTAGACAACTGAGCTTTCATAATATGTGATTCTTGCATATAGTTTTCTTAAAGAATTTGACTCGACCGGCTGTCATGCCGCATTTGTGATCCCCCAGTCCAAACACGTAGTCCAAACACTTCGTTTACATTTTCTATGCAATTGGTTACTAAAGTTGATATGCTGCAACATTGACTCGCCTTTCTTGCAGGGCCAGTTGGACCGCCGGGTCCACCCGGACCGAACGGAATCGATGGCAAAGATGGGGGAGCTGGAGCTGCTGGCAATCCTGGCAAAGACGGACAGGCGAACGAACCAGTCGGCCCCAAGCCCGAACCATGCATCATCTGCCCGCCCGGTCCCCCAGGACCAGCCGGTGCCGCTGGACCCAAGGGACCACCAGGTAAGCACATCTACGATATTACCTGAACTGGACTGTGCCTGACGTGTTGAATGACATTGATTTTACTAATTTTGCTACTTTTAGGTCCCAAGGGATCACCTTCTGAGCGAGCCAATGATGGAAAGGTAAACAATCATTTTCTCAGTCACTCACTGGACCAGCCTATGATTTCGCAAATCGTTTCAGAAGGGCGAAAAGGGAATGGCTGGACCGGCTGGACCCGTCGGCCGACCTGGTCGCGATGGACCGAAAGGTATGTACCTTTGTTGCAATGGTTGAGAGAGATGGCACCGAGCAATCTGGAGAAAATTATTTGGGAAGTTCCAAAACTTCGTTTCCCACGAAATTGATGGAAACTTTGAAGCTTACAAATTCTCCCACAACTTGCATTTTGCCCACATTTCAGCCATAGTACTTTCAGTATTCGTCTGCAACATAATATATAATTGTTGCCGATGCTTCATTGTATTTCTACTTATAACCATTATTGTTCCAGGTCCTATTGGTGAACCCGGCAAGGTCAAGTACACACCTGGACCAGCCGGTCCCAATGGCGGCCCTGGACCAGTTGGACCCGCAGGAGCGAAGGGTCCACCTGGCGCGGACGCTGGCACAAAGAATGGCGAGCCAGGACCACAGGGCGGTAAGTTGGCGTGCAAATTTTTACCAATTTTTTTGCAGTAGCGGTGCCGTAGCAATATTCAATTTTAACCAACTCGTTTTCCAACCCAATCCGTTGGTATTCTTTCTTTTAACCCGCTTTTCAATACGGGACAAAGAGCTATTGCTAACGACCGAAATTCAGTGTCTAAACAGAAAACTATCATCACCGAAATTGTTGACCGAAACGCGCAAACAAATACTGTGCATTATAGACGCTGGATCTCCGGGCCCCGAAGGCCATCAGGGTCCAGCTGGACCGAAGGGCGAGAAGGGCCCAGCCGGTGAGGATGGCGCTTGCGACCACTGCCCCGAGCCACGTCTGCCACCCGGCTATTAGACGAACGCTTCAAATTGAACAAGAAACGACACGAAGTTCGCAGTTTCTAGGATATTTTGCCACATTTTTGCGTTGACTATTGCGAGATCAACCAAAGGAATATTTATCTCAACTGAATTGTCTTCTTGCCAGTGATATGATTCTGGAAATTATGTGATCAGTTCTAGCTCACCACACGATTAACTTTTAAAAGAACTAAACAGAATGATTGCAATATGCTCTCGGTCAGCACCGCGACAGTATTAGGCGCCTTAAGCAGTCATAGGGACATAGGGACGTACGCAGTGACCGTAAGACTGCTGCAAAAGTACGGCGGCTGGATTGACGCGCTGTGAAAGGCCATCGGCGTATGCGATATTTTGACTTAATTTGTTTGCGGCGGAAACCGTTTGGTCAGGGACAGAAATGGCAGGGACGCACAACGCGACATGAGCGCTCTACCTGGGGAACAGCTGCGACAAAGCGAACGACCCCTTCAACAATTATTTGACTGACTTTTCCAATGAATTGCCTGTTATCCACTACGCCTTATGTTCAAATATAGTACACTTGAGCTGGGGGATGGTCCCAATTACTGTCCCAACTAAATAGTTCTGCCCGTAGGCGAAATATAACTGTGCAATAATCTGCATACATTTTATGCAATGTCCAAACGAACAAAACGCAGAACCAAGTGATCGACATGCGAAAGAAACGCTATTGAAACTCATCACAGACATTTCAATTTTCAGACGACGAAGCGGCGAAAATGGTGCGAATAATTAATCATTAAGCCAATGCAGTCATCCAATTTCAATCGCCATCAGCTTTCACAGTTGAACAAAGTTTAGCTCTTCACTGAGATAAATTTCAATGTCACGTGTAGGGGCAGAATCTCAATCAATAATTAGTTAAGGAGAGTCGTTTTCTGGAATCATTCATTACCAGTGAAGGCAACTGAGTCTTTGCCTACACGGGACATTAGCGGTATACGTGCCGCACTCAGTGAAGAGTCAAAATGCAAATGATAGCGCAAAACGATAAGAATCGTTTGCGTTAAAGAGGATATCGATCTATTATGCGTCTACATTTTAATTAAAAGCACACAGCAGATGAACGATCGAAATGAGTTACTATGACTATCATTGACCGAACATTACAGCTCCGCAATGTCAGTCATTCGAAAAGATGCAGAGGACGGCCTGAATTTTGAAATAGATAAGCAGAAAGTTTACAGGTCCGAGAAAGCAACCAGTATTGCGACATTGTACGGAACATTACTCAATACGCTCAGAAGAGCTTATATCGTAAACACCCTAAATAAACATTGCCAATTATATTTATATACAAAAAGCGATTTGAAGCCGTCAAGAGGAAAGCACCGATGGCGCAAAGTTCAATAATATGCGACTAAATAGCGAACGAATAGCTTCATTGTGATGCGGAGGAAATGCACACATTTGTCGAAGAGAACCATTCCCAAAGAACCAGTATAGACGGGCAGACACGGAGAACAAAAATGACAAACACGACAAATCGAATTAAAATGTTGCTTTTTACGATACCATTCTCATGGCGCATCTTTCGTATCCCGAAGCCTCATGTTACGCTTCAACGCACTAAATAATGGTTGGATCACATAAATGTCTCCTTAAATATTGTTCTTTTCAATTGATAAAATTGCCCTTTTTAGCAATACTTTCGAATTGTTTTCGAAAAAACGTAAGTGTACGCAAACTTTTGCTCGCCACTGTACGTGACCAACCCTCTTCAGTTCAGTATACACTAAAGCGCATAGAGAAGAATACCGTACTCTATTGTAGTCCTGCCCGAATTAGCATTGTACATAGTCCAGATTGAGCGTTGCGAAATGGAACAAATTCAAGGGTAGTCGGCGTCAAAGTTGAGCAGGATGAGCTTGGTGTCCTCGGTGCCGTTGCGTGAGCCGACAGCGCAGGCGAGAGTCGTAGGAGATGCCTTGAGACGCCAGATGCAACCGCCCGATCCTCCAGAATCCAGTCGCACTAGGTCGCGAACGAATGTACCTGAAAATAACGACCGCCGTTCAGACATTTGTTTCAGCAAAGTGAAGCAATAAATAAGCGCAATTTCAGGTATTGGAAAGCTAGCATTATCTGACTATAGTGCCTGTGACAAGAAAGCTCCAGATCACAATAGATGAAATAGCAACGTGCTCAACCAGAGCCGCATCATCGGTACTGGAGTTTCGAAGACAAAAGTAACCCAACGGCCCCTTCCTAACGTCGCGGGGAAAATGAACGGATTTAGAGTCACAGGCGAACATTTGTTATTCATGACTTGTTTGGGGTCCCCCTTGGATGCGACAGCATGAAGACATTTTCTCACTGTCTTGCACTCTGCAACGGTCTTGCGTTCAATTACAACTGCATTCACACGTTTACTCCTATTCAACCGACTATATGTACGTTCCCTTTGCGCCTCCAATAACGCCCCTATCGCTCTAAATCTAAATCTAATGCATCGATTATACGCGTGCCGGACACAATTGTGTCATCACGCGGTCGTTAATAAAACTGCCGCGTGCATCGATCAAACCCGGCTGCGCGCCGATGACACTACAATGCAGTCGTTCGAGTGTAATACCCAATTCACGGCCGTTCGCGCTCAACCGCATTCGGTGTGAAATGGATAATCGCATTTCCGACTGCATCCGTGATTTTACTGGATAAATAATTTTAGCATATGGT
>JAQGAX010000196.1:0-20957 GCA_034698105.1 Plectus exinocaudatus | reverse complement strand
GCCTGCATACCATTTCGAAGCTGAATAGTGAGCACTGAACTACTCGACGGGTGAAGGAAATGCATCGTCAGCAAAGCTGGTGAACAGGAGTTGATCAGATTTATTGGCTCATGTGAGCAGTTCGAGCTGAATTGTGATTGTGATCAAAATGAATGGTCCCTCAAAACAAAATGGTCCCTCACTTCTCATTCACAGACACTCCCCCGTTTGTTACGTCCTTCATAACATCCATTTGTCTGATCACGGCGATGAGCTCAAAATCATTGGGTTGCCATCACATTGAGTCACTAGGAGGAAGCGAATGAAGAATTAATTCATTTACGTACTGTGCTTTAGCGACGTACCATAGGAGAGCCCGATGAGAGTTGGGTTGACGTTTCGGTTGCCACGTTGGTAGCTGCCGTTAGCCCACGTCGGTGGAACCCATCACAACCGTCACCTCTATGCTAATAGGTAATGAAACAGGCAAATGCTGAAGTAAATGCTTCTGTAGTGGCACGAGGGGGCACAGGTGAAGCCGAAACTCGGCGACAAGTCAAACTGTACAGTATATACTCGACGCAAGCAATAGAAATTATCTAACTCACGATAATAGATTTCAATCAAACGAATTATAATTTACGTCCGTTCACTGGAAATTTGTAGCCCTTTTTATGAACAATACGGCAGCCCGAAGGAGGTCGATGCAACGATTTGCCATGAATAATTATCAGTTCATACGGATTTTTCGCGATGAACTTTTACGGTTCTTCTATCTCAATTGTAACTACATCATGCTTGATATTAAATCGAGCAAGTGTCCTGCTTAATTTTTCATTGAAATCAGGGCCTATTTCATAAAACTGCAAGAGTTGTCACGACTGTTGCAGATACCTCGATGAAGACGTTTCTTTATGACAGCTAAAACCCGTGTTCCCTAAGCGCATGCTATTTTAGGTGAGAGTTATTCGTCGCTGTAATACCCTATGAATAGTAAATATCGGGTATTAAATTGTTCGACGAAAGATTTTTCAGCTTTTAGTTAAACCTAGCAATCCGTAATAATGGACACAGTCGCGCAGCGCAAAATTACAACAGCTGAATTGATCACCACAAAATAGACTCTCTGTGAGTAGTGCACAAACGTCGCCACAAAATAGGTACAACCCATATCTATTATGGCTTTCAGAAGCAGAAGTTCGCCCAGCTGAGTACCAGAGTGCTTGGATTGTAAACTCCATCTTCTTTTGCTAAAATAAAGGGAGTGTTTTCAGCACACTGCTTTTGCTATCGTTGATAAAGCAGAAACGTTAACTTAATCTGCAGTCATACCTGTAACGGGTGTTCGAGGCCAGGGGGGTCTGGACCTTCTCTCGGGGGGGGGAGGGGGTCAGTCCAGGGGGTCCGACCCCCCCTAGACCCCCTGGTTACAGGTATGTCTGCAGTTGTTACCTTGTTATCACAGCGCCCTTTTAACATAAGCGCAGAAATACGATTCAGTTTAAGTCAATGTCAAAGTCAGTTCAGCAGAATCTAGTTCGTAGCCGTAGATTACATATATTGAATTTTAATTCTGAGCGTTTCAGCACCTAATTGCTAAAATATTGCTCTGCGCTATGGATTACTAATGTTAGCCTTTATTCAGGCACACATTTCTGAGAAAAGTCTTACTTGTCCACTGTGCGTTGATGGAATTGGTGCCACTATAAGGCGGTGACACGTGCATAGTCACACTTCCTCCGGTAATACTGGCATAAGTCGATTGCGGGTTCAAGATGGTCCAAGACAATCCATAATCACTGCTAACGAGATATGTGACCTTATCTCGATGCAGCCCATATAAATAAGTCGTTGACGAATCATATTTCACCACGTTGCGGACATATGGCGCGAGCGCTAAAATATAGAAGAAGGTAGAATCAATAGGATGCATAGAAATAATTGGAAATTGGAACAAAATTGAAAAATCTGCTGCAAGGATTTCAATAATTTCTGTTTCGTTCATGATAATTTTAATTATGAATTTTCTCGCTGCAACTGCAAACCAGTGAGTATTATAACGCATACTATTGCGGATATTTCGCAAACTTTATATTATGAAATAGGGCACTCCATCATACCTGTCCATGTCGTCGAGTTTGTAGTATCACTCCTGTAGCATTTGGTCGCATTATCTCTCCTAAAAAAATTAAAAAGCGTTTTCATTAATATTGATGTTCTTTCTTCCTTACAAGCTTTGATCGTTGCAAACAAATATATAGATGCCAGCGGTCAAGTACGCTCGAACCAAGACATCTGGAGATACTGTAGCATTCTGTATGCATGTGACTGAAAATCATCAAATCAGCATTTAGCATTATACTGTAAGTACTTCTTTCGACTTTACTCTAACATATCCATTGGCAAAATAAATTAAGGAAAGTAGAAGTGTGAATGAAGCAGTAATAATTAAAGAACGCATCTACGAATGAATCAAGTAAATCGAGAATTGAGCACAAAAGTAACTGATGGAATCAAAATGGAGGTAAGTTTCCGCGGGAGTAATAGGAGGCCATTCATAAATTACGTCACGCTTTTTGAGGGAGAGGGTGTCTGAGCAGGCCTGTAACGGACGCGTGACGCTATGACGTCATACAGTGGCGTGCGCAGACCCGACCAACCGAGGGGGCGTTTTCAGAAAATGATAAGGGGGACCCTTCTCTCTTGTTTTTGGGGGCCGAAAACTGGGGGGACGTCAGCCGAAAGTGGGGGGGGGCGTACGCCCCCCCCAAAAACCCCCTGCGCACGCCACTGACGTCATAGCTATGCTTAACCATGGGCAGGGGGTGGGTCGCCGAGGTCGATTGTAGCGTGATGGTAGCGTGACGTGAGAGGGGATGTCGGAAAAAGGCCAAAAACAGCGTGACGTAATTTATGGATGGCCCCTAGCATGTCTCAGAATTTCTTGGGAAGAATACAACAACACTGCGTCAATCAGACGCAAGTCCCCTTGTCAATAGTAGTGGCTACAAAGTCAAATATACGCACAGTTTTGCATGGGCGCCTTGCCGTAAACGTAGAAATTCATCGCAACGGTCGGAGAACTCATATAAGTCGCCATAGGAATGAGCGTATCGTGGTAGACGATTCGTATTGAGGCGCACTGGATGAACGCCGGTAACGAAAGTACTACCGATTTCACTGACGAGTTCCAGTAGCTTGCACTAATTGTGAACTGAAATTGGAGACGCTATTTAACAAGAAAAAATTACTGAAAGATGATGGCAGTGGCACACCCAACCTGCATTGCACTAGCCAGTTTCAGCCGATAGATGTCGCTTCGTTGGCGCCCGTGACCGTCAATGCATGGCACTTCGGCAATGAAATACAACCTCTGCTGCTCAACTCTGTTGGGACTCTTTTTTCGCCACATATTTTGGAAAAGGTTTGCAGTCGAATGCAGACATGTGCACGGGGGTATGGGGGAACCCTTGCTTATGTCTGGTCGAATGTATGTTTTGGATTGATTTACAGTCGTTTGCACTAAGTTAGATGAAATAAAACCCGGCGTTTAAAGATTTCACTTACAGTGTACGCTGTTCTCCATGGATCCGAGCTAGTGTACGGCTGATAATCCAATCGGATGCTTCCAACGGGGCCTCGTAAACTGCCGTTAGTGTTTATTTGAAATCCGGAAACAATTGTCTGTTGCCCAAAGTAGAACTGGTACCACTGTTCCAGATCAGCGTACGGTGCTGGGGCCCATACTGAAATATCACTAGGCACATAAAAATGAGAAAAGAAAGCAGAAGTTACGGTCATTTTAGGGCAACTATCATTTTCTCTTCGCACTATTAGGCGCGTTCAACGACTGTGACAGGGAATCCATTCCAAATACTGCGCATCGTACATATATTGAATACACACTTGTGTATGATACTCAGCAATGCCAGTACGCTCAAATGTCACGGTCCTTGACGCGCGAAATAACTTGTTGTCCCTGTTATTGAGGAAACGAGAGACGATTTCGCGGAGCTTTTAGATCGCTTGAGCGTCAGTTTAAACCGATGACAAAATCTTTAACAAACGCACGAATTTGCGACGAATTGCTGACATATGCGTTTCCATTTGCCACTTCGAAACCAGTAATGGAGCTGACGGCTGCCACTTGGCAGTTCGAAATAGGTAGCATATCGAAGGGCGCTAAAAAAATTATCACGTGATTACATAAGTCATAATACATTAACAAAATTTTCGTTCTCATAGATTATCATATTTGCACCCACCAAATACTGCTCGTATTCATTTTAGTCATAGTAGTTTTTTAGTCAAAATGCCCTGCTGTCACACAATTTCTAAGTGAATTATTGATATTGTTATTGGAGGAACATTCTCTACGGCGTGTAGCTAAAACATTGTATCTGCGAGACATGGAAATTTGAATGTGAATTTGAAACATGAAAGGAAATCTTCGTAGCTGCCAACAAGTGTCATTCTGTAATTGACTATAATTATAGTCAAAAGTAATTTGCTTTGCTTGCACAAATACAATGAAGTTACAAACGCGAACAAACCTGAGGTTGTGCCGACGAAAAATTTGGCGAATGTCATCGTAGTAGCGAAAGGCCAAACGGTCGGATCTGCGACCAGCGATGGACAAGGGGCGTAGAAAACTTGACTGGCTATAATAGCCGTGTAATTTGGGAATGTCCCAGCCGGGAAGTCTGTAGCCGACGCCAATACTTTGAAGTTGAAGAAGCCATCGTAATAATCAGTGAGACCCAGAACAGGGTTGGCCTGAAGGTTTTCATTAGCAAATAGGAATTGCGACTCGATATTCCGCTGAGCTAAGGGGCGCGGGGGGCAATGTCTTCCGGTTTTCGGAGACGAAACGTAAAAAACACTCGAATTTTGCTTGTGGCGCCAGAAAGATGCTCTAAATTTTTGCCTATAGCGCTAAAAAGATGCTTAATTTTTTGCCTACTGTGCTAAGCGTGAAGATTTCTCCCCCTTTCACCCGTTTTGAGCTAGTCGCCCAGTGTTTGTTATGCATATAGCTGCTCTCTTGCAGTAAGATATTGAATGATTGCGGTTCGATTAAATTCACGACGTACACACATATTCACTATAGAATTTGCTATTCTTACTGCTAATAAGAACGCCTTTCGTTTCTTAAGCAAATATAAAAGTTTCTTACTCTCTTTCCCTGTTTCTATGTTGATCTTTTCTGGTGAATTGCAAAAACGATTGCTCTATACAACAAATCACTTACAGTTTGCAGCAATAGCAATGTGTTGTTTCCTTGTAACGTCACATTAAATGTTATCCCATTAGTAGATGTCTGATTGGTAATGTTGAGGAATTGCAGTACTGTAGGGTAGGTAATAACTACTTTAATCGAATTACATTGCAGAAACGAATCGGTTGCATGACCGAAGTGAAGTTGAAATTGTATAGTATCGCTGAAATGAATATATAAAAAACAGTCGAACGCGGAATATAATTCAACATAACCATAATAACGAAATCGTACGATCCCGATACGCCAGTTGTAGTGAGTTACATAATTACACGCCACACGCTCAGGCGTATGAGCTTACTGTTGGCTTAGGCTTAGGGAGCCAATTGCGTTCTATCTCTTTCCCTGCAAACTGGCGTATCGACGACGTATCCTCTACCAAACTGATTCCCTGCACCCCAACTAATGAACACCACGTCAGATATAGCTAGCTGGGGCGGATTGGCGGACAAAATATCGCGACCCAAATATCGCTATCGCGATATTTTGTTGACCAAGCAAATGAGGCCGCGATATTTTGTGCGGCGATAAAAAAATATCTCGATATTTTTACGCGCGATATTTCATTTCGGTACACAATATCGCGATTTTTTACCACGATATTGTGTACCGAAATGTTTGGGTCGCGATATTTGGTCTCTGAGTCAGGGGAAGATGTAACGTCACTTTAAACTAAACAAAAGCAGTTATTTTAACTGATGTCATTCCATCCCTTCTGCTGGCCATATCTGTCACATGAGCTGTGCTCGTGTCTAATTGCTCTAAAAAATGTGTTAATTACTCATACAGATGCCAAAAGGCATCAAACTTCAATTTAAATCGCTTCTGCTATCATATTAATGTTCGACTGTAACGAATGGTGTGCGCAGCAGGATGTCTTTCGGCAGGAAGCATTCTGATTGGCCGTTGCTAAGGTGGGAAGCATGCGGATTGGCTGTCGCTAGGACGACAACCAATCAGCATGCTTCCCGCCAAAAGGCCCTGCGGCGCACGCCGTTGACTACAACAGCACATACTTTGATTTGTAAAGTTTCAGACTGGCAGCGTTGGTGTCGACGAATGTAGAAGTCAGATGGGTAGCATTGCCTGATGCAGCCGGCGTCATGTTCCACGTCATTTGTTGCAGAGTCCCATTGGGCATATCAACCAGTCGAGCGGTTAAGTTTGAGCTTCCAGTGCACATCGGATTAACCAGCACCGCAATGGAAAATTGTATAATGTTTGCGTTCAGTGGTCCAGCAGCTGTCGCTCTCATCACTGAAAAAATTAAGTTGGTATAGAAGTTATTTGCCTATTATTTTTTATCAAGTGTGCGCCTATGGGTCGATTAAATTGCAACTGACTGACGAATATGTCATTTACCATAAATTAGAAAAAGATTTTATTTGAAGAAAGGGACTTTAAAGTCAACGAAGAACAGGAAAAAATTGCGGCCGTACTTGGGTATGGTGTCACGGCATCGAGGTCGACGGTTAGCTTGTTGCCGTTGGAAAATACCATTGTAGGAAGAATTGCGCCGAAATAGTTGAAGCCTTTTGCAGTCATCGTAGTCTTGTTTGAAAACGGCAGAGGGTTAACCGACAGTGCTCCTACCAAAGATTCGAACTCCAGTCGAGTACTGGTCGTCGCTGTGCCCACGAACACGGCCACATTGAAGACGAAAGGGCCGACCAACAGAGGTGTGTACGTCTGGTTAAGGGCGAAATAGAATGATGGACGAAGCAATGCCTATAAAATTTATTTATCAACAACCGTTTGCTGATGACTAATATTTGTTGACGTCGATCTGCTTCGTGAAGCAATTGGAGAAGCTGCTTTCCTTCGCAACTTCGGGAAGTTCGTAAGGCAGACGGTGAATCGAAAGTTAAATGAGAATGGGCCCTTACCCAGCAGCCTTTGGGACTGATTTGAGGGATAAGACCGGATCGGCAGAAAACAGGTATCGGAGTAACGATTCTTTCATAATCACCAGTATATATCACTCCCATCCCAGTCACTTCTAGCTCTTGCTCTCTCTTCTTCAGACATGGGCACCGGTTTGGGGTTTGGGTTTGGGGGAGGGGTTATGGTCGACTGTCTGGGTGGGTTATATAACCCCCCAACAGGATGACCAAGGAGCTTGGGTACCTTATTATAGCAAAATAATTTTCGCCCCGTCTTCGCGACAAAAAATGGTCTCAGTCGCCAGGCCAATTTTGGCCTCCGAAAAACACTGTACTCCCCCCTGCTCATTGAAAATTTTCTCATAACCCCCAACCCATTTTTCCAAATCCTATCGGACCCCTTAGGGGTTATATAACCCCCCATAACCCCCACGCCCAAATCTGCTCTTCTTCTAGCAATGCTTACAGGAGCTGATGGACTGTATGTGATTCCGTTGTCGTATTGAGTGTTTGGTGTCAGCGTCAGGGTGACAGTAGCTTGCGCCAGCGCCGTTCCGCCGATATTTATGTTGACTTTGATTGTAGCCGAGGTACTACTGTATGTGTCGATGCCGACTACTCGGCGCATCAGAGCGGATATTCGCATCGCTTGCGCCGCCGTGCTCGAGTCGCGCCAGACGAAGCAGCCGGCACCCAACGTCAGAGTCACGTCTGATCCACTGGTTCTGAAGACGAACGTTCAAGCTGATTTAAGCAAGGCAGAGTAACAGTTGCTATAGTTTCCGCCAACGAAACCCTAAACTATTATAGGGAAAGGGTTTTCATAGTTGCTTTTGCGAAACATTGCTCAACCATGACCTATTATTGTTGAACCCGATGCCCACGAGAATCCTTACGTATCTAAATAAGGGGGATCGAGTAAAAGAGCAAAAGTAAAACTAAGAAACGCCTCTGACGTTTCGTCAGCGCAATGGCGCCCTGAATTTGTCGTTCAACAATCTGTAGACTGATCAGTAAATGTTGAAAGAGGCCAAGTGCTAAACTCTCAAACCCTTACAATGCAGTGTGGGTGACATTTTGAAGCGGACTAGCGTAGCAGGGTATGTTGGCACCAACATCGGCAGTCGACACGCTTTCCACCAAGAAATTGCCGCTGGTGCCGACTTGCTGGTTCGCGAAGGTCGCCGTGATAATGTTGGGTGCTGTCAGGTACTGGAACTTTTGCAGGGGAGTAGCCACACTTAGCACGTTGAATTGCAGGTACGCATCGACTCGAACAAGCTCGCCCACTTGAATTTGCGGGTTTAATTGAGTGACGTTGACGGTAACAACTGATGGGTAATCGGTACTGATCTGAAGGAATTAAGAATTTTTCTTTGGTTACTACGACAGCGTGTTTCAATCGCACGCTAAAGAGTTATATAATTTCATCAAATTTGGCGACATCCCGATTGATTTTATTGTCTCGTTATAGCACCGATAAAAGAACAAACTACATTTGCAAAATGGGTTTTTCTCAATATTTTTGCAGTAGAACAGGTTTTTGGTACTTGACCTGTGGGCCATGGCAAATCATTCAAGTATGCAAGTTCTGTTTCTTCACAATTGGCAAAAATGGTCACTGACATAATAATTTAGCTAGCGTATTTTAATTTACCTCAACTCCAGGGGCCTATTTTACTAAAGCTCAGCGGCTGCCCTATAGTGAAATAGACACCAAAACTAAAAGTCTGTGAAAACATACCAAGCTGTTCTCTGTAGGCTGAGTTCCGACAACAGAGAAAGTATAACCAGCCGTTCCAAAAGAAGTCAAGTCATCGCTTCGCGCAAAAAATAGTATATCCAACGTTCGATTTACGGCCGGTGCCTGTGCAATTCCGTAAAATGTCGCTGTTATTATCGCTTGCGATGAATTTCCAAATGTTGAAATGCGGCCTAAATACGGTGAGCCATCAAGGATACCGTGCGTTAATTGCCCATCGACTAATTATAAAATTTTCTGCTAGCACATACTTGAGCGGGCTACACTCCCCAACATATAAAAATCTCATGAGCAACACTCATGCTGCTTTTCGAAAATAGTCGTGCTGTGTAAAGCCCGGAACAAAATACACGCCTGTCGCCTGTCGCCTGTCACGTGCGCGCGCGCTGATTGGTAGTTGCCTAGGCTACGCCCAATCCGCGCGCGTACAGGCGACAGGCGACAGGCGTGTATTGTGTTTCGGGCTTAAGCGCGTAATTTTTACACACCTAAATCCACAAGAATGGAGTTTCCATTGCTTCCAGTTCGATTGATATTTCCAAAGTACGACGATTCATCAATTAGCTTTACGGTACTCTCCCACTTCACGTTGATGCCCGTGAAAATAATCCATTCCGAAGAAGTGTTGATGCTCTGCTGCGCCCCCAGAGAGAAATGCTCGTTATAGCCAATCGGCAATGCGAATTCTACTTCAAAGAAACTCATTCGACCCTGAATCACTGCGCAGGTCTTGTCCACCAGAGTAATTTCGGTGGCATTGTTTGTCTGAAAAGTAACACTACATTATTCGAAATTCGAAAAGCAATGGCAAAGATGGCTGCTTGGCAAGGTTCTTTTCAAAATTGCTAGCCTACTAACGAGTGACTGTAAACTGATTGTGAACTTCCCTCTAATTGTCAAAATGTACTGTGGGTCGATGCGATCATTCGATGCTCGTGTTTTAGTTCATAGTTTCAACTTTCGCAATCATAATATTAAGGGTTGGTGAGTTTCTATGACTCCAACTTTAGTGATACTACAAAACCATCGAAATGAAAATATCGCATTTCGTTTTGCTCAGCCTCGCCATGGCTTATGAATAAATAAAAGAATCAGAATAAAATATGAATGCAGCTACAGTATGCTGTATTAGCGAGGTACCATTGGAAACCCGACGAGAGTGAGATTGAGCGATTCTGTTGTTACGTTGCTGCCTGTAATTACACGGTCGACTGTAACCGTGCCGTTTGCTCCAAGCGGAAATTGCAGTACAATTGAGGATACTGATATGTCGACGACAACTAGCAGTTGACTGAGACCACCCATAGCTGAAATTGAAACGTTTAGCCACTAAGCTTTTAAGCAAAAACGATCAAGTTGCTATCATTACTATCGTATCTGGACCTTAATGAACCATCACCATGATAATACCGTTCATTATTTAATTGAGAGATTTGCCTTGCTAGTACGATATTTGCTAAGGAGCTGAATTCATCGTAGGATTTCTAACGTTATCATATGCAAAGAATTAGCAAACCGCATATTTTCCTTTTCAAATGCTACATGATGCTCACATTTGGCGAAACATCATATTTGAAGACCAGCTCGTATACCACAAGAAACGGACCGTAAAAAAGTAATCGACTAATAATAATAATGATACGGTAAAGATTCAGTGGGACCAACGAAAATCGGGCAAAATATAAAAGTATGAACTTCCTTCTGCCAATTTAATTCATAAATTGCTTACTCCAAGTGACGTCCACATAGCCAGTGGCTCGCGAGTTGACCAAATTCGTAATAGTCACTGTCGGAAAAGAATACCCCCCACCGCAGTCTGTGCAGTAATACTGTGGGACTTGAACGTCTTCGATCTGGAGGTCGACGGTCGTGTTGATCAACAGGCGAAGCGATCCGGCAGCAGTCGCCAAGTAGACGCTCTTACATGTCGTCCAGTCCAAGTAGTACAGTGCTCTCTGGTTGCAAGACAGGTACGCTGCGGAGGGCGAGACTGTCGTGTTCGGGACGGAGATCGTTTGATTCGTCGACGCTCCGTCGTTCGACACCACTGACATGTCCATCACTTTGGCGATCGGCGGTGTAAATGCGCTGATTTGCGAAACGAAGAAGTCTACTTGAAGTTTGTAGGCGACTTGCGCACTGATTGTTAAGTCTGCAATGAAAGTGCAATTAGGAGGAATATTGAAGTGTTTGATGTTCAACTAGAAGGTATTGGTCAAATTATTTAGAAAAACTCTAATCAATAAGGGATGGTGAAGTTTGGCGGCCTGCCGGAACGATAGTTTCCTATATTGCATTCTAATTATCTCAGACCACAGGCTACCTGTGAACGGAGGGGTTGCGCGTATGTTTCTGATATCCCCTACGAAACTAAATTCCTCGAATTGTTTGCATGATCTGGCTTGCAACTATTTTTCTCCCCAATGCCTACATCTTGACACGCCTATGCTTGATGGGATTATGCCCATACCTTCCAAAATGTTTGAATAGGCTGCGATCATTAAATCAGTCTTGATCTTTGATCGGAGACAAATCAATATAATAGAAAAAAGCCCATACCGCCCAGCCTTCATCTCCTTCCCTATTTCAGGCAGTACAGTAAATGTGCTTTTCACGCTCGCTTACCTCCATAGAAATTGATTCGCAGTATAATGTTGTCAAACCAATAGGAGGACGAGGGGAAGCCGACCGCCGAGTTGATCTTCTTAATTTCATAGCTGGGCAGGCCGACACTCGTGCAATTGGCCCCCATACTCGAAGAGAGTACAGCTCGTTCAATGTGAATATCTTGCACAGTACTTGGTAATTTCAAGTTCACATCAAAAACCGTCTTTGCTTTGGTTACCTGCAATATTAGTACTTCGTGCGCGCTGTGCTACTGTATCATGCACGCAACAGGTTTCAAAAGTTGGAGGAGGATTCAGGAAAAAATTTGCATAATCAGGGTCAAAATTACCATAATCAGGCAACTTTTTGGGGCGGGTAATCAAAAACTTTCACATTTTGTTCCTGATTATGCAAATTCTTCAAATTTTCGACCGATTTCCATGGTTTCTATTTCAGGTTTCTATTCTCGGATTGGAGGGGGGTTCAGGTTGAGGGACCTAAGGTACCCCCACTTACATGTACTGTATGTACTGTATCACGCATTTCAGAAGTTTCGCTGATGAAAGAATTTCGGTTGATTCCCCACCCTATTTCCAGTGGACATATTTTAGTACCCACCGAACAACTCACAACAAGAGCAAAACTTCTGAGGTTGGTCAACGCGCTCACTCACCTCTGATAATTACGCTTCAAGGCTTAGGCTTATGTGATGCATCATTAAAAACTGAGTAAAATAAACTGCCACTTACCAATACGGGGAAAATGACAGAGCAGACGACGGGCTCGAAAAAGCCGATTGTGAGATCACTGCAGGTGGTGGTAGTGGTCCAGTTGAAGAGCGAGCAGACGTCGGGGATGGGCGTGATGGCCGTCGTCGCCGACCAGGAGAGCAGCAGCTTGTCGTTCACCCAAACCCCCACGGCGTCCGATGATGTCGTGCCGACGTTGCTGAACTGCGCTACCACCGTCACTTCCATGTCCGTTGTCGTCGCTGAAACAACCCAAGTCTTTTGTGTATTTTCCAGAAACAGTTTGGCTTGATAGGAAGGGGGTTATGGTCAAGGATCCTGTAGAATAACCCGCAGATGATTCGGACTCTCATTTTATCTGAGGTAGACCCGCTCTTATTGTCTGCATTGCGAGCACATTTCATAAGTTTAAACTCATTTTCCCAATGCTTCCAAACCCTTGGGAGTTTTCTGGCTTCCGTTCCCCACTCCCATTCTGGTCTTACAACTTTCGGTTATTTTTTTTCATGAGACACTTAACATCTGCTTACGGGCAAAAAATTAGTCTAATTGTTCAGTTTAAAATGGTGGCGAGATGGCACCATAGTCAACTTCATTTTAGACAGTCTTAAACGAGTGAAGACGGAAGAGGACGCCTCCAAACTTGCCGCCTATGATATGTATTAGTAATGAGTGCAATGGTCGAATTCAATCGACCGAAATGGATCAAAAAATTATTAGATGCTGCACAGGAGCCCTGCTAATTTTTATTTTGAACCATTTGGACCAGCTGAACCAATAATCATGTTTGCGTTTCCGTCTCAAGCAAAACCCTGCAGTGCAGCTAAAATAATCTAGCTAGAAGCCTCATGCAACACTACAGCGCAATTATTTTCAGATCCTTTAGAATCTTAAACCAAGACACCCGGCAGGCGCGTAGCTGAGGGGGGGGCCCGGGGGTATTGACCCCCCAGTTTTTGAATTTGTCCCCCCCCCCGGTTTTCGGAGGTCCCATGTCGAGTTGGCCCTGGATATCATTTTGTCCCCCCCCCGGTTCCGATTTCTGGCTACGCGCCTGAGATACCCACAAAGCGTTGCAGTTCGCGAAAATCGTCATACTCGAACTGGGCGTCGTGAAGGCGGCAATATTGTTGACGCCGTAGCAAGAGTCAGACATAGCAGTCGGTCCGGTGATAGTGAATCCCGCAGCACATCCTGGACCCGTAGAGGTTGCGGTAGCTGTCGTGACGGCGATATTCGACTGGGGAAATCCTTTGACAACAATGGCAATCGGGGCAGTTCCGGTCACCCAAGCCATCGGAAACACGAAGCTGCAGTTGAGTTGGTTGACGCCGTACGTTTGGCATAATTTCGTCCCGCTTGTGCCGGTACATGGTGCGGCCAAACAAGAAGAAATCGCACACAAAATAAGGAGAAAAGGCTGAAGAAGTGAGGGGGAAGGGGTCATATTCGGCTGTGCCGACTAGAACGCGCCCAGTTGCGGCAAGCACGTTGTTAAATGTAATCAGAGAAGAGGCAATGGTCCACTTGCGCTTGACCACAATCACCAAGGGTTGCATATCGTCGAGGCAGCGGTCGCCCTTGGTGTCACTCGGGGCTATAAACAAACAAGCTCACACTCGCCCATCTCTTCGGTAATTCAATAATGTTCTATGATGTTCTCCATGTTCTCTGAAACCAAGGGGCATGATTCTCTCGCTCCATTATGAAATTAAAGTTTTATCGTTTTCCATGGTTCACGCCGTTGACGGCAGCAGAGACGTGTGCCTGCTTGTCAGTCAATTCGGGAAGGAGACGCAATTTTATGAACCGTTTGTGCCCGGTCACTAAGGATTTCGAGTTGTCCAGGCTGCAGTCGTCTAGTGTCACTACGAATACACGCCGAGTTGCGGCAAATATTGGTATCCTCCCCTGTTATCCATGGCACGGCTGGAGCGTGTTCTGTTCTTCTCGATTGTTCAAACCGGGATTGGGAACGGGGGTTGGCGGAATCGCAAATACACTCGATAGCTGACCCTTCCGTGAGAATAGTAGGGGAAAAAACCAAATCCCAGGCTAACAAAGTTAAGTTGATCACCCAAACAACGTCCAGCACTAGGTTGAAAATTTTATGTCAACTGTTACAATTTGATCAAATATCATCAAACTTTTATATATACAGAAATTCGCCCAACTCACAACTCAATACACTACCGTACTAAGTTGTGCCATTCTATCTTGCCAAACAAAGGTTACGGTGCACAATGCACATGATTGCTTACTGTAGTTTGTCATGATATAGAAATCTCTATATGAGAGCAGAGGTACAACTTTGCATCGAAACAGAGCAGACAATAGTCTAGCCAGGGGGCTACAAACAGAGTTGAGCAGTGGGAGGTCACGGGGAGTCGCGCATTCCCCATTGGAAGGAGTCTGCCACTTTAACAGAATACTGTGAAGGGGGATGCAAAAACGTTTCCCCTACCTAGTAGGGGTAAACATTTTGAGGTTTACACTAGTTATTATTGTTTGTGAGAGTGGGGTGAGGAGAATCGAGTGCGACTGTTCCCCCGAAACTATTTTGCGACTCCCCTGGACGCCGGGAAGTCCCCAACTCTGCGCAGAAGAGGGACACAAACCATCCAGGGAAAGACATCACAATGCTTTAACTATGAAGACAGCGCATTTTTAGCGGGAGACATTTGCCGCCGCGGTTGGACACGTGACTTCGTGCCCCCCAGCTAGGCCATTGAGCAGAGCTGTTAATTTCCTTTGACTGAGTATAGTTATGACGTTATAGCGTCACGCATGCGTCACAGGTCCTTCGCAACCCCCTTCCCCTCCCAGAGCGCGACGTATTTTAAAGACGGTCCCTAACTGAGAAAAAACTGACTGCCCCGCTGTGTCCCTGTTGCGTTATTTTGAATGTAGGGACCTATTTCACTCACTAAAGGGCAGCCACTGAGATCTGTGCTTAGATGACTGAGTCTCATACTCAGCCATATCTGAGCTCATATCTATGATAATAGACGCAGCCAACTGAGCACAGATCTCAGCGACTAAGCTTTAATGAAATCCGCCCCAGGAGAAATTCGACAGCGCTGTGGCCGAGTGGTCTAAGAGCCTCGGCTCTTAGCCACAAGGTCGGGGTTCGACCCCCAGCAGCGTCGTCTCCGGTGTCAGGCCTGCGACAGCCGACCGAGGAGCATGTGTCACATTATGAGGGTCGGAAAACCAGACAAAGCTGACCCCACGACATAGTGGGAATAAATAGCTTAAGAAAAGCCCCAGGAGAAATTCGGAACGCTGCTTTTAAAAGCACCCAATGAGTTAGCAACGGTTCATTTCTCTTCTCTTTGCAACAATACAAGCACGATATATGGTATAGTAGTTTATTGCGCATTTGAGCGGTTTCCTGAATGCAGTTACGATTTTACACAATTGAAAGCAAGTTGCTTTTGTCGCTGTCACTGACGAATGGGAATCTGCTGCATTGCCGCAATAAAATCAAATAGTATTTTCTGAATTCACCGGATTTCAAACTTCTGACAGCAATCAATATTATTTGATATAGGATCACCTGGAAGGAATAAAATCATTTTCAGAGTCATTATTTCATTAGCATCGGACTCCAAAGAATTTTCAGGATTTTCCACAATAGGTTCTCTTAGTCTGCCGATTGGCGCAATCATCCTCACTTGGCAAGTACGCCTTACAATGCTACAAGTTACCGTCCACATTGGTCATGTAACTCAAAGTAAAAGTTGAAAGTTATTCAATCACAAAATCTTGCCGACAGGAACAAATGACATTGAACGCAAATCAATCAGCATGAAAACATAGCAGTGAGCTATCAAAAAGGTTCATAAGCACGTAGCACAAAAACATGAGAAAATGGATGATCGGAATCAGCCGGAACGAAATCTTGAAGCTCACACGTAATATAGGCGCACTCGCGATGTGCTCACGAGAAGGTCATCGTCGAAGAAGCTAGTCTCGATCACCACGTTGCCGCTGAAGTTGTACAAAGGCATATGATGAGAATAACACTGATAGTACGAAATCTTTTGTTCGACAAACGCCCCGCGCCCACTGTATGTCTTGGGGTTAGAGGGTCGCCTTTTACGTAAGTCTCAGAGTCCAGGGTAAGAGGAGCTTGAGAAAAAAAATCGGGCGTATAGCTGTTCATATTCAAAAATGACGTTGTTTGATAATTTCATCCTGTTTTCTTAGGATTGCACGTATTTGAAGGGGCGACAACTCATCGAAATTTCATGCGTGTAATTATATTTAAGATTGCTCGCCACTTGGTACACGCTTTTTCTGCACGCGCTCTCTTAGCAATTCTATTCATCTGGATGCAATTAGATATAATGGATTGTTGGTAAAGCGCAAGCGGCAAAAGCGTCTAGTAGTGGCAGCGAGCGATGTCGCGCCCCCCAGTTGGCTGGCGATCGGATAAGAGTGATGTAGGCATGGGACAAAATCGATAGCGACGGGCGAGAGAAATTAGCTCGGATGACTGGCACCTTCCATGACCGACGCCACGCGTCGCGACTAACGAATTTGATCGCAATGGCTTCCTCACGAATGCTTCCTGCACAAGATCGGTTTCGCAAAATTAGGCAGCATTTCGATGCTTTTCCTTTAGTCAAATTAACTAATATCAGGGCCGCATCATGAGTTTTTGGGGCCCGAGGCACCGCCAAGCTGGGCCCGAGGCACACTGAGCCTTTAAGCCCCTTCTAGTACTGGAAGTATCTCCCGCGGGGCCCCCTCTAGTACTACGCTGGATCGTGGGCCCGAGGCATGTGCCTCTTGTGCCTCAACTATGATGCGGCACTGACTAATATGATAAACGGTTTAGCGTGAGGCTGACAAAATCTATAAAGGGTTGCTTCAGTTTGAGAACCAGTAGAGGAAAATGACACTAGCAGGGAATTGTCAGGGTTTCAATTCATTTCTGCCAAGTGGTGAAGGTGCTGGCTTCACCACTTGGCTGGCTACTGAGCATCGACATCACCACGCAAATCATTCATTACCTGAGTAGAGAAGCAGGTAGCATTTGAGCTTCTGGCGCAGCTTCGATGAGACTCTGCCACGTGTTTGTCGATTGCGGAATAACAAATCCGAAATCGAAAAACCACTCTGCAATGCGAATATGATACATTCGGGTGGACATTCGTAGCGTGACTGCGAAATAAATAGCAGAGTGTACGGTTGCAACCTTCACTATAACAGCGTGGGGGGTTTCCTGTTTTGCTTGGCAAAACAGTTCAAGATATCTCCGAAAGGTTGCTTAGAATATTGACCGGCTGGATCCACAGTTTATGAGTCCGTTGCGAGGTTGCAGTGCTCCGAACAAGAACGACTAAAGACAATGCAGTGACAGACTTGAAATTGGCAGTTGCTATTTTTGAGCCCTCCGGTAATATTTCTAGCTCGTAATGCTAGTGCGCCGCCATTGTTTAGCGTGCGTCAGTACCTTCAATAACGTTATCCTTCAAATAGACGCGCTGCTCGAGTCGAAATTTGTCGATCTGTTCTGCAGAAGTGAAATTAATCTCCCGAGAAATCGCTCGACACTTCAGGATCTTTTTCGGCACCCGAGCTGAAAATATCGAGCGTTGGCGAAGTGCATAGCTGGAGCAATTATATTATCCCTATCGAGAAACAACCAGTAACAGTCGCTTAAAAATCCCTCCTGTCCTCCCATGAAACTCCTGAATTGTATGATAGTGAATCGATACGGCTGGCACATGATACAATTTGAATCATGTGCAAGCAAGACCGATGCATTACCCAGACTAGGGCACCCAAAATCGTCTGGAGGATATCGTACTGAGCACTTTCGATATTCAGCCTACGATTTCTGATTTCTGGGGGTACAACGCTATAAGGGAGAGGTGCATAACCGGGTGGGAGTACGTGCAGGGCCGTACCATGCCACTAGGGGGTCCCAGTGCTTGACTATTGCGCCCTGTTTGACATGGCGCCCCGTTTGTATTAGCAGGGTACCTCTTGGCGCCCGTTTACTGCTAGCCGTTGTCCGACGTCCCATCCGACTGTCCGCACAGTCAGCACAACCGTTGGAACGGCCCTGGATACGTACCCCCCATACCCCCATGCCCCTATCTGGCGTTACCGTGACCGTCAACTCGCTTACCATCATGAATTTTGGTGGGATCTGCCATATCGTCGGAACTCTGCCATAATACCTTTCCATTATCTGCATCCCGTAAATTCATCCAGTTGCTGAAACAAGCAAAAGAGCACAATATGATAACGGGAGTAATTTGCTGCATAACACCTACAGTTTGAATCCTTTCATAATTTCGTCGGCTCTGCTCGGCATATCGCGAAATCACCACTGATTGATGATTATATGAAAGCAACAGAGGGAAAAGCTATAGGCAGCAACGCCAGCGGTCGAACCACACGACGATTTAGAAGAAGAAATCCGATTCGTCACTAGTAGCAACCGGCACGAGGCAGCGGTAATCAGAACCGAACGGAACGCAATTCGCACTTCGCGCATCTTGTTGCTATGGCAATCATAACCTATAGTAACCTGAACATCTTTCATTTAACGTGTATAGCTGAGAATCATTTTGTGAGCAACGGAGTCATGTGATCAATAAACGAAAAACTACGAAGAGAATTCGCAGCGTGGAGTGACATCATAATTAGGAGCGAATGACGTGTTAGGTATATTTTGCACATGATGTTTGGTTTGATCGGGTTTAGTCAGCATTTCGAACTCGAAAAACGTGCGCAAAATGCGCACTGAATCGAGCGTTGGCTTGAATTAGGAACCAAAAATATGCTCAGATAGACGAGGATTTGGGAAATCTTCGCAAATCCCGTGTTATTCTTCCCTTTTCATTGTGACGTGAGACGGAAATCTGTGTTCTGCAACGAAGCCATGCCGACTGACTGTGAACCTTCTTCCTCTTCAAACTCGTCGAAGGAGAAGATGTCATCGTCATCTTCCAGTATTTCGCCGTCTCCTCAAGACCCTTCTACCTCGGGCACGAGCAGAAAAAATTCGACCGATGGGCGAAGTCGAACTAAATCGCCGCAATCCATGGAAAAGTGTCCCATCTGCCTTGGCGTTCCTGTCGACGAGTCGAAAACAGAAGCCTGCCAGCATCGATTCTGCTTCGTCTGTTTGGTTGAGTGGTCGAAGATCAAGACTCAGTGCCCGATGTGCAAGGCGCCGTTCAAAAAGATCATCCATAACTCTAAATTCGACGACAATGGCGAAACATCCGAGACGTAAGTCTGTGTTTATGGTTATAAATTTCTGCATACGGGATGTCTGACCGCTGAAACACTTCCCAAATCGCTGCTGGCCGGAAATCCCCTCATTGCCCAATCCTCTGTTTCAATTTGGTTTTCCTGCCTAAGTGGAGAACGCTGAACGCCAAACGATTGCTCATGCTGATGCACAAAAACGCGGCTCTCCATAATATTTGACTGTTTTGGTCCGAGCATCCGACAAGAAATTGAATTTGAAATCGAAATTATCATCACTGAAAACCAAACTTTCAGATTCGATGTTCCTGAACCGGCACCGCCCGAGCCGATGCCGCGGCGCTTTCGCCTTCCAACGACGATGGGGCGCGAACGGTCCGAGCTGTTGCGACAGATTCGTGAGCTACAAACGCGCCTGATGATTATGGACAACGCGCGCCGGGCGCAGGATCCCTTTGAACAAATGCGCCAGCACTATCAAATCGGAAGAATGGGTGGCCGTGGTCGCGGATCTACGGCGCTGCTCGAGTTTCAGCGGACGAGAGACGCCATGGTCGCTGCCAGAGCCGAGCAAGGTAGGAGTGAATATTCTGCGAATTATTATGTTTTGGATAAAATTGATTTCAAATAATTTGCTGAGACGATCAACTCTCCTTGATACGTCAATCGTTATATACTATTGGATTAGTGGAACTGCTTAAACGAGGTACCCAGCCAATACTAACGCCATTATTGAGCTGTACTACATTGTATTACGGATAGAACACCTATAAAGTGACCTACGTGACTTGTGAAGAACATAAATATATGATTTAATCTTGAATTTTCCGTTTGCGATTTAAGTAATCCATATCGGATTGGTACGAGATATTGTATTTTCAGGTCGTCGAGCAGTAAGTGATTCTCTGAGACGCTACCAGCAGCTATACGACGAATCGGAAAATGCGACGAGAGAGGCGCTGATCGGGAATCCTGACTTCCGCCGGCTGATCTACGAACGAGGACTACGCGTTCAGCCGATGGACACCAACGGACGAGTGCGAGATTGCAGTCCGCGATTCCTTCGCAGTAACGAAGCTCAGCGCCATCGCCTGGTCGCTTGGCTGACAAGAGAGCTCAGCATTCTCCTGAACGTACGTAACTATGATCATTCGTATTCTTGGTATTGCAAGACACCCCTACCCAGTAATGCGGAAAAGCTGTCTAACGCTTACGTTTGTTAACGGTCATGAAAATACTGTAAGACTTCTAAATTCATTGGGACCCCGCGAGACTGTCAGATTTTGTCCCACTTCCATACAAGACTGCTGCGTAACGAGTTGTCCCCATCAGGATATTCGACAGTAGATTATTTATTTAATCCCCTTTAAACTTACCCTAAGAATAGGAATCATATCCATGGCCTTCGTTTGAAAATATGACATTCAGCCAAATTTATTCGATTTCAGAACAGCGCACAGCGC
>JAQGAX010000195.1:0-20991 GCA_034698105.1 Plectus exinocaudatus | reverse complement strand
TCAAACATATTTTGGCAACGTTCATCATTGTTATGTTGTGGGCGGTGCTGACAAGCCTGATGACGAAGGATTGAAGCCAAATAAATGAATAAAGAAATAAATGACGCTTTCCCCCTAATTTACGTCATTTTTCGAAAACAACGTGATAATTTAGTTTGTTCAACTGGTTCCTGGAAAAAGCTAATTGAACACTTTGCTGCGAATGATGCTGACGTACTGCATGTCATTCCAGTGACAGTAAAAACAACACGGCTATAAAAGATAGTCAGAGCAATGATGATCGAAGAAGCAATCCAATCTGTTCAATTTTTGAATTTATTGTTACTTCTTGTCGACCATGCACGGATTCGCCGCTCTTTTGCTACTGTTTTGTTTTGGTAAGCAATACTGTACCATAATAGAGAACCGTGAGGGGAAATTGTCAAGGCAGGGCGGATTATAGTGGAGGCCAACTAGACCATGGTCATTCGAATTGATCCGATCAGCACTGGTGCCTATATCTGACACTGCGGTGTGGACGAAATGCCTTCTTCCTTTTTTCTATTACTTAACAGTTCCTAAAACTTTCCTATTTTCCTAAAACAAGATATTTTAGCTAGCGTGCTGGGCGACAAATGTCTCGATGTAAAAGTAAAAGTAAAGTAAAATTTTTTTTCGAAAACTCGGTAAAGTAAACGGTAAAGTAAAGCCAAAAAACCTCGGTAAACTCGGTAAAGTAATAAATAAAGTTACCGTGCAAACACAGTGCTCCTGGTTACTGGTACGGTCACTGAAACTTGAGCAATAAGTTACATCCAAGTCCACCGCTACAAAACTGTCCACATATACTGCACGTACTGCTCTCTTTGGTTCTGTACGCAAGGAGATTGTAGCGATTGATGCATTCATCCATTGTTTCAATTGAACGCTCCTTCAAGGTTTATGGTAATACCAGTATTTTGCTTGTACCGGGTTTTTCCGAGTAGAACCCCACCCTGTATCTTACTTTTGAGGAGCTCTAGAAAAAAGGCTAAAGGATATATTAAAGCGGGCGCAACATCAAACAATAAAGGGACGCGTCTAGTTTCGAAAAAAATTTGCTTTTACTTTTGCTCTTTCTAAGACAAGTTTTTAGCACTTTTCAAAAGTAGGATACAGGGTGGGGCTCTACTCGGAAAAACCCGGTACGCCATCAGTGCACGTTTATAGTCATTGTCTAGTGCATATCGGCGAGTCTTGCAAAAACTTTATTCAAAGAAGCCACCACCACCAACGAGACACATACACTTGAGTCTGCCTGACCCAAAAACTTCTTTTTTCACTTACATGTACACTTACATCAGCAAAACCATTTCGAGCGTAATAATCGTGATGGGATCAATTGGCAAAGGCGCGCGTTATAAGTAGGCGTAGGGTCGCTACGCCTACACGTTCTTATAGGATGAAACTGCCATTGCGAAATTGAAGTGAAGAGCTGATAAGAGACACATTCGAGTTTCTTTCGACTGGGCCTTTAACAATAAGCAACAGATACACACGCGCAAGCACCTGAGAATGGAAAACATGAGTGTAATCGTGTTACTTCACATTTTAGTTGCTCAAAGGTTTGTCGTCGACGATCACTGCTAGCTTAAATGTGCTCCTGACTAGACTACCACCAAATCAACTATCGGTCATACTGCTTTACTAACTACGTTTGGCGTTTGTGCCTACATCAGGCTTCCTAATTAATTCACTGCGACTGAACGAAAAGCTACAATTCGATAACGTAAGGCAAAGGTGCTAGGGAGTATTGCCCGGTCAGACCCAAACCAAGTCGCAGGGCCCGTTTAAAAAAGTCAAAAAGTTTGGGATCCGGGCTTTTCTCTGCAGAGGGCTATTTAGAATGAAGAAAAACGAATATACTGGCGAAGGCCGCTCGAAATTCCTTGAAACTACGTATAATATGTCATGAGTATGCGGCTGTTCTTAATGACGTCGTCAACTTTTCATCTCGCGTTCGCAAATATTTTGGCTTCCTATGATAGGTGATGTTTTCGTTCCAAAGAAGACTTTAATTTTCATTTCGTTCCCAGTCGCAAAATAGAAGTGTTCATTCCTGGGACGAAAACGAGGAACGAAAACGAAAATCCTCGGAACGAAAAGCATCACTGCCTGTAATACAGTAGAACTACGTGATATTTGGGAATGGAAACAACAATACCACTTGCAGGTGACAAAATAGAAGAGCAATGCGATTCAAATAATGACGGAATTGACGAAAGTGCAGAGAAAGGTAATTCAAAATGAGCTTGGGGTCAAGTTAATGTTGTCGGTATATGCGATTGGCATCGATTCAAGACTGCAGATCGCAATATCCCTATCTTTAGACTTTGCTGTGTCTGAATAAGTCACTTTAGCAATAGCTAATCCTAATCCTTTCAGTGTCTCAAGGTTTTTGCTGCGGACATTTTTCTGCATCTAAAAAATTGATTATAAACTCGGATCAAGTTTCCGGGCCAGTCGCATAAACCGACGGTGGAGGGGAAGGGGTCCGGGCAGAGGTGGGCACGGTCTGGTGGCTGGGAGTTGCAGTTTTGGCGTCTGGGTGTTGTAATACTCTCCTCCCACCGTACAAAATGAAAATTTTCTGAGGGATTGCGCCAAAAGTACAGGGCTTGCAGAGATATCTGGGGACGGTTGCGCAACCCCCCACCGTCCAGACCTGGGTCGGGGGCTCTAGGAGAATCTGGCCCTCGCCAGAAGGGGGTGACCCCCCTGGCCCCCACCCCGATTACACGCATGCTTGCAAAAGTAATTCATCTTTGCGGCAGTGTACTTCATAAGATATTTCAGAACATAATTTGTGAGCCAGAACGATGTCTTGATTTTATTTTTACCAATGAATCTGGAAACCACTTTTGCGTGACAAAAGATGAAGCTCACATTATCATCGAGAATCACGCAAAAAAAGTATTTTTCGTGCTGAGTGTATTCGAATGCTTTCGATTGTCGTTGCGAACGACATTCAATACACCGTCATTTCGTTTAATACACAATGTCAGTAAATGCTTCGGACTGCAAGCAGTCAAATTGGGAGATGATAAAATAGCTATAATTGCACTAATTCTTGATCAGACAAGCCATAGTTACTACGCAGTCTCCTATTCGCTCAACTGCGAAAAAGCGACGGCTGAATTAATCGAAGAGCATCGTCTCGGCATTGAAGATGATGATTTCGCTGCACTAACACACATGGCTGAAATCACCACTGACGAATATAACCGTCTTTTCTGTGTTATGGTTTCGTGGTGCACGGAAGAGCCTCTGCTCACATTTTTAAGCATTGTGTATCTGACCGTTGATAAGTCTTTTGGTAGCATCAAATCAACAGTAAAAGCCAATCATGAACCAATCGAAAATCTTTGGCTTCATTTGTTTATCGCCGGCGATTGCATTCATTTGCTCCTTTTTGATGGTCAGTCGAACAAGCTGATGAAACGATCATTGGACTATGGTCATTCTCGTAACGGAGATGAAGTGGCAGAAGTCAACTCTGAGATGGAGAACGTATGGCCATCCTCTGGCTCTTGGACCTCAGCCTCTGTAATAGGCGACATTGCACTCCATTACGCTTACAACAAGTGGAGTGCGGTTGGGACCGTAAACATATATAACTACAAAACCAAATTATACGTAGCGACTTTCAGATTTAGGAAACATGCAGTTTCCAAGATTTTAACGCTCTCTTCAGGAAGGAATCAGTTCTATTTGCTCGGATACTGCGCTGATGAAAATTGCCAGCAAAATGTTCACCTTTCTTATTTGGATAATAATGGAAAATTATCCGCTCAGTATCGGGGAAGAAAAGACACTTCGCAAGAAAATGAGGTAAGTGTCATCGAAAGGACTGAGGTTGCAGAGGAAAAGAGGCAGACAGTATGTGTGAGTCTACTACTAACTATAAGATGGAAATCTTTCCTGGGTCCTATTTCATAAAACAATTGAGAATTGAGAAACGAGTTAGCTTTATAGAATTGAGTTTGAAGAATTGACGCTCAGGTGAAGAAATCCAACTGAGCCTTAATTCTTCACGAGATAAAGACAAACTCAATTCTCAATTCTCAACTCTCAATAGTTTTGTGAAATAGGCCCTTGCCATAAGCAATCAAACTCAATTCAGATGCAAAGTGCCATTTGCCGGCCTTTTGGATAATTGTTTATAATTGCAATGGTTAGTCGATATCAATTCGACTGAATTTTTAGAAACAACGAGGCAATCGATACCATTTTATTTTACCAAAGATATCTGCTATGGAGAAAATACTGTATTTCCGGCGGGTTACTATTTTTGGAAATTAGTGATAACGTTCGAACAATTCTTTTTCCGAACTAGCTCCATTAATTTGGGTGACACGATTGATTTTACTTCGATTTTTTTGTCTTAAAAGCGGTTTCCGGATTCCCCATCAAATATCAAGGTAAATAATATTGAAGTAAAAATATCGAGGCTCCAAATATCGACAGGATTTTTTTGTCGAGGTAAATAGTAGCGGTCTCATTTTTTTGGTCGACAGTCAAAGTAAACTGGTTCTAGAACATTTGATCGTGGTACATTTCATTCGTGGGTGATCGAGAGACGGTACTTTGATATTACTGCATCATTCTTGTAATAAATAGTGACGTGCACTTTTAAGGAGTGGCTCAATAAAAAAGTTGCGGAAGTCGCTGAAAATTTAGAGAAATCGTTGAATGAGACAACGACAACACAGAATGTGCCAGCAAACAAATCCATTAGAGTTTCTGCGCAACCGAAACATGACGACGATTCTGACGAAGCATTGATAGAGAGAGCCCGTGAAATTGCAGCACAATTCGAACAGTCACTGAGTGAACCCAGTTTTAAGGAGTGGCTGACTAAAAATGCTGTGGAAGTTTCTGAAAATTCTGAAGCATCAGTGAATCAAGCTGAATTGCCAACTAAGAATTCCACCAAAGCTTCTGCGCAACCAAAACGTGAAGAAGATCTCGAAGCAGTATCGATAGAGAGAGCTGTTGAAGTTGCAAGACAATTCGAACAGTCACTGAGTGAACCCAGTTTTAAAGAGTGGCTGACTAAGAATATTGTGGAAGTTTCTGAAAATTCTGAAGCATCAGTGAATCAAGCTGAATTGCCAACTAAGAATTCCACCAAAGCTTCTGCGCAACCAAAACGCGAAGAAGATTTCGAGGAAGCGTCGGCGACGAGAGCTTGGTCACTTTTTTTTCAAATAGGACATTTATTGAAAGACGATAGTTTTAAGGAGGTACTAGCTAAGAAAGCAAAGGATTTGGCTAAAAATTCCAAACAATCGTTAGATGAATTGAAATCGGCCAATTCAAAATTGAAGGAAACTAATTTTAAGGAGTGGCTGAAATCGTCGGTTGCACGACCCGGTAACGTTTTGGATCAATACGAACAATACTTGAAGACCAAATATATGGAATGGTCAAAAAGTGAAGCCCGGGTAGTTATCGAAAAAGTGGAACAATCGTCGACTTCTGCGCCAAATCATACTTCGCAGTTAAAACAAAGCAAGGTGATAAGATTAAATTTATTGCTTCATAGCAGAAGTTTACTTTACGATATACGGTATCAAAGCCGCAATAACAATTCTGAATGAATAGAGAAAAACCTATCTCACGATCATTAATTTAGCAATTCTGAACACACAGTCTTAATCCAGCTCCGCCGTGTAGTTTCGATATTTTCTAAAAAAAGTAGATTTTTCGATTTCCTTGAAGACAAGCATAAATATTTAGTATGTTCAACGCAGTATAATATCAGATTTTCTCAAAAATATCCTTCCGAAAATACGGGACACATTTTTCAAATGCTTTCTCGTAAATAGGTCCGAGCGTATTTTTCGTGCCTAAGTTATTCAGGTAGAGCCAAAATTTTTTGATGCAGAATAACCGTTCCACAATAAGGAGCGAGGGCACCATGTGCCCCAAGATTAAAGGCTAAGTTCCCCTCAACGTTGACTCGTGCTAAAAACCCATGGCACTGCCCTGGATGGGATAAAGCAGGCGCGGCGCCAGAAATCGAAGGTTGAGAGAGGGGAACCCAAAAGATGGGAGGGAAATTCAAAAGTCAGGGGGAAACTCAAAATTTTCTTCACAAATGTCAAAATTTTCACAATTTTGGGGGAATATAAAAGACGGGGGATTCCCCCGTCCCCCTGGCACCGCGCCTGGGATAAAGAATAGAAATAAACGGGACAGAATGAACTTTTGAAGGTAAATTGTTTTGCAGGATACCCCCGGCGCTGATCGACATGTAGCCGATCTCGAACCCCATCCGAAGTATGGGAACCAGCCCGCTTCCCGGCGCTGGTTGAAATTTTTTAAATCCACCCCCACAACCCGTTAACTTTGCCCCGCATCCTTGTCCACCTCCCTGAATACCCCTCCGTAGTCCGCCTTTTCCTGTGATCGCGTCTGATCGCAGATTATGAAAGGCAGGAATTTCTGGCCCATTGTACGTATTTCTTGTACAGTCGAATCCGGAAATAAGGGGAGGCTTGGAAAATCAAAATTGACTCGTATACGCGGGTGCTCTTATATCCGGGTTCAGTTACGTTTTAAGAATCAAAAAGGTATCTAAAAGCGACTCTTATATACAGGGTTGGTGGAAAATAACGCGACAACTTGTTTTTTGAATAACTCTGCAAAAACTACAATAAAACCCGGATAAGTGCAGCCTCTCGGGATCCGGCCAAAAGCTGCACTTATCCGGTTCCTGCACTTATCCGGGTCCTGCAGCTATTGCGGGCTGTGGCTGCACTAATCCGGGTTTTAGGGCGCTGCAGCGATAAAGTGGCACCGAAAGTTGGTATTATTATAATATTTATACAAGTATTTGATATTTGCTTACAAAATGTGACCTATTTTTCATGATCCTTTTGACGAAAACTACTCTTTCTCCACCCGCCGCCAATCCCTCATCTGACTGGCAAGAGCTTTTGAATGACAGCTGCACTTAAGCGGGTTCAAAACAGTGCAAAATAAGAAAATGGGATCCAATAAAGACCTGCACTTATCCGGTTCCTGCACTTCCGGGCTGCACTTAACCGGGTTCACATATAATGTAAAAGTATAGGAGAAAAATCGGGAGCCATGAAAAACTTGCACTTATCCGGGTCCTGCACTTATCCGGGCTGCACTTATCCGAGTTCTACTGTAATTTAATCAAGCTGAAACTTTAGAAGTTTGTTGTCCAACACTTGCGGTTCTTTGTGAAAAATTTTCGCGAGAATTGGTAAATTTTTTGTGAAGTTATAGTCAGTCAAAAGAATTGAAATTTCGTGACTCTTCTGATGAAAATTAAAATTTACTTAAATATTTCAGGCGTGCGCTGGCCATGTTTCAGATAGATTTTTTCTCCAAAAAACAAAACAAATAATTTTTTTTTGGAAGAAAGGAACTTCTATCACACCAATTTTGCATTAGATTAGTTGAATCTTTGCTATTTATGAGCATTTGGCGTACGATTTCCATATAAAACCAAATCAATCATACCTTGGCCATAAATTAACCAATTCTCGCGAAAATGTTTGACAAAAAATCACAAGTGTTGGGCAACAAAGTTCTAAAGTTTCAGCCTGATTAAATTAGATTTTGCAGAGTTATTCAAAAAACAAGTTGTCGGGTTACTTTCCACCCACCCTGTATTTGGATCTCTTACAGGTTGTTTAAAAAAAAACTGTAACGTTTTTCTTTCCATATATTTCAACAGACCAGATTGAATGAAATTTGAAACACAGGTACTCCAATTCACCTTAAATGTTACATTAAAAAATCAACCCTATAGCTTATTTTTTGGCTATTTGCCAATAATTTGACAGTGCGATTTCCACAGCTAGTTTTATTTTAGTGTACTGATGCAAATTATTGAGGCATGCTAACCGTCCTGATTTGAACCTCGTGAACTGTCGCGTTTGGTAAATTCTGAAACAGAGTTTTTTGTTGATATTGATTGCTTTTGCTTCTGTTGACAATATGAAAAATGCACTAAACGCGACTTGGTAGCAGACAGATACAGAAATGGACAAAATGTCCACTTTGGACAAGAATAGTTATCGAGTGCAGCTTGAATCCGTTGTAAATACACATTGTATTTATTATCAAAAATTTGTCTCGAAAATACTGAAAATCAATTTTACTGTGCAATTTAATAATCTGCGACGCTTTTCGATAATTTTATTTGCAAAAAATGAGCCAAACTAGGAAATTTTTAAAGATTTTTTCGTTATGCTCATTAGACGAAACAAAGCAACCAATCTGAAACAGATTTTAAAATAACATTTACGATACATTGAAGTACATATATTTCCAATTTCATGCGATTTGAATTGTCCATTCTTGAGATATATGCAACAAAAAGCACCCGGGTACAACTGTATCTTAATATCTGTGATTACTTGTTATTGATTGTTATTGGTTTGGGGCTAGGCTTGGCCTGGCACTTTGTCAAATAAATAAATGATAGTTACGCACCAAATAATATTATTCCGTCCTTGCAGTCAGAACAAGAGAGAATGGAAGACTTTTTTCAAAGAGCACTGTTCACGATGGGAAGCTTTTACCCTTCATGGAACAAAATCGAACAAAATGGTCCCCCAATTTGTATACCAGCTGCGCTTGATATTGTCACATTATATCACGGACCAATCGACCCCGACGCAATTGATTTCAATGAAAAAATCTTCAATAAAGGAAAAAATAACATTGTTGGCAACAATACTGAAATAGCGGTGTTACATGCATTTCAACAGCTTGACTTCGGCGGCGTCTTAGTCAACGGGTTCGACACGAATAGTAAAGACTTTCTCAAGTGCGCAATTCCCAACCAGTTAAAGAAGGCTATCGAGAAAATCAGTGAAACACCACTGGAGTGCGACTTTCTATTCGCACATGCAGATTTCGGAATTTATGTTATCGAAGTGAAGGCGACCAAATCGGCGGTTTGCTTTACGAGAAATGGCGAAGCAGGCAAAACGAATAATGCGGCCTACAACAAGGCTGTCGCCACTCAGCTTCCAAAAATTGTGCAGATGATCAAAGAGCTCTACAATATTTTAATAGGAGAAATATGCGATATACCAGTGATTCCGGTGGTACTTTTCCCAAATGGCGACTTAACCGACATTTCACCTCCTTCCGGATTCAAACACATTGATCGACACGTCTTCGGTTCGAACAAAAGTTTCGCAAACTTTTGGTCAGAGCAGCGTCACAACCACAAGAGGGGCCATTATCAAATCGACAAATTTCTTAAATTAGTTTCCGTAATTGTCTGTTATAGAAGCGCCGTCTTTTTTGCGGACGCCAGCAACTCGATGGAAATTCATCGATTGATCGATACTCAGGACCATCTAGCTCCAATGCGCCAGCCTCATGCAGACACGATTTACTTCCTGAATGCCGAACAACTCGCCGTGCTCAATTCTAAGCATCCGTATCAGGTAATTCATGGCTTGCCTGGCACAGGGAAAACACTGATCATCAAGTTAAAGGCATGTGACTGTCTGAGAAATAGCCCCGATCTAGTAGTAATACTGGTCCCTCGGTCACTTAAGATCGTCTATGAGTCGTTTTTCGAAGAAGCTAAGGGACTTGATCGAAAACCGTCAATTTATACATTTGAAGAGATGACGTTCACCAACTTGAATTATCCACAGGCTCATTGTTTCATTGATGAGGCAAGTTCACCCGACTACCACCAATTTGTGAACAAATATAATATGCCAACGAGAAGAGGCTATAAGTCCATGTTTATTGCCCTAACCGGTAGTGAAAGCCTTCAAGATCGAATCACGGGAAGTCTGAAAGCAGTAAAACGGCTCAGAGAAATGCATCCAACTGCTCTAATAACTGAATTGAAAAATGTTGTCAGAGGGAGTCGAGCCATAATTAATTTCTGGTCGCGAAATTTTTTGACAGACGAAGCGAAAGTAATTTACGGTCATAATATTCATGGCCGAGCCGTACGAAAAATTTATTGCGCTAACACCAACGAATTTGCTTTTACGGTGATAGCTGAACTCAAGAAGAACTTGCTAACGCTGCCAGCTTTACAAAAATTAGAAGAAATTCAGCGAGAAAGCGAGAAAAAAGAGACGGAGAAAAAGGCGAGCGAGAAAAAAGCGAGAGAGAAACCGCTAAATTTCGTGAAACCGTCTGACATTGCTATTCTGTTCAACGATGAAGAAGAGGAAGTATTGCTGAGCGAGTGTCTCAAGGCAGCTGCAATACCTTATGGCAGCGCTTCTGAGCAGTTTCGGAATAGGACATTAGTGTGCCTTGATAGGTCAGAGAAAGTGTTATCCTATGAATGGCCAGTGGTTTTTAGCGTCTCATTGCGTGTTTTTCCTTTCAATGCGACTGATCTGTTTGATTGCTCTACGCGTGCGATTTCTTATTTGGTAAGCATCGAGCGCGACTGGGAAGGATCATTGCGAAATGCCGAACGACTACTCAGGACAGGAACATTGCTGCGAAAGGAAGATCAACTATTCTTTCGCCCGCTTGACGATTTATCATCTTCAGAGTTGCTGAGCAAAGTTATTAAAGTATTTCAGTCGATGAACTCAAACTGGAGAATATTTCGAAACGATTACTGCAGATTTTGTCTTCGGTTCGGACTGGTTGGAAACGAAACTAGGATGATAAAACCGTTCGAGAACTGCAGGACACTTTTTTGCTGTCTGCAAGCAATTCTTGAAAGCAATTTCTTGCTATCTGAAAGCGTTATGTACGCAGTAAAGCTGGAAGCTGGATCTCTCTGGTATGACGAAAAGCTAAAGCTAGCAGATTTCATAACTAAAAAAGCGTCGCACACTATTGAACTGCGATTGATTGATCCGCATATGTATGAAATCGTTGGCAATGACGTCGACAAGAAGAGGGTGCTGTTTGATTTTCATACTTCGTGGACTGCTATGTACAAGAAGTTGGCTGGTACGCGCGGCATGCAACTGAAGACAGAAGAACAAAAAAAATTGCACTCTCTACTAGAGAATGATTATCCTCGGCGTAATAATGAAGCTTGGGATAGCCTGCAGACCATTGTAGTATTTCTTATGTTTGGAGTTCTCGACGACATAAAGACTGATCTGGCGAAGCGTGGACAGCAGAACAGGTATTTGGTGTAAGATTGCGATACTGATCAGTACATTCTCCGTGAGCAACCCCAAGAAAGCGAAAAATATGGCAACGGTACTTCAACGAATTTTGCAGAATAAAATTTTTTCACGTCTAGTCTGCGTTTGTTGCATTCGAAGTAGAGTGCTTACTTCTTCGCAGCACTTTTACAGCGTAGTTTTACATTTTTACAAGAAAAATAACGCCTCGAAAAATACTTTTCGTATCGTAAGCAAAAAAGTGGCATGGAAGTTATTTTATGAATAAAAGTGGATGAGCTGCTCCATTAATCAGTTGAGGCACTGATTGAAAATTCCAGTAAAATTGGAATGGTTACGATGGCAACATTCTGCCTGCTATTGCGAAGACGAGCGATTTTCTCACAACCACTTTCGTACAAATACATTGTTCCGTCTGGGGTATACCCCAGATATACGGAGGCCCTCTCGATTGGGGATGTTTACGTCCTAACCACAAAGCTGACGACCTTTTTTAGTCGCTGAAATGCACAATTTTTTCATTTCGTCCCCCCAGACCGCTTTTGAGGAATAAGAGTGCTCTGGGGTGCATACACTCCAATGCATGCCTGCAACCCGGGGGGTCCAGGGAGTCACCCCCCTCCAGCCCGGGGTCGGACCTCCTGGCTCCCCCCCCCCCCCCCGAGAAGGTCCAGACCCCCTGGCCTCGGACATCCGTTACAGGTATGTCCCACTGCCCCCTGTGGCCACGTCGGCCCCCATGTTCAGGCTTACCCCTAGCCATTTGACGTATACCCCTTTGATCATACCTGTAACCGAGGTGTGGCGGAGTTTTTACCCTTTGGCTAGATATTGCCGAATTTATTGTGTGGGTGACAATGCAATAAAATTATTACTTTCGAAAATGTATCTTAAATAACATGACTGTGAAAGAACTGGACCAATGAATATCAACTAAAAAAACGCGAGCTATTTCAAAGAAAGATTTCTTTTTACTGTAGATGGCTGGAATCTTGGTTCACTTACTCCTTCCTGGTTGGAACATAAGTAGTATCAGTTTCTTGTGTGCAGTTGCGAAACAAAACAAACACGTATCACGTAAATTCATTTGCAATGTGAAAAAGAACAGAATACTGCTGACGACCAAATTTTTTTAGATAATTTGACAGGATTTTACTTGGTGCCACTTTTATATATAATTCTTTTCAAAATCGTTCAAATAGCGGTTTCGGTAACCGTTATGAACTTGGCTCCCACCACCGCTCCCTTCCCCATACTCAATGTCCGTGAGTCAGATGCGTCCGAGCGGTCGCCGGTCATCGCCTATTGAACGAGATTCCGTGCTGCGAATAAAACCGGCCGAGACAGATCGGCGAGCTGCCCGGGCGGCCCGCCTAATGTGGCGTGGCGATTCGTGCCAAGCAAACGGCCAATATCTCGGTCAGCTCGGTCCGCATACGTGGCTGCCGATTGGGTTGCCTTGGCCTTCATTTCCCCGCTCTCGGTGGGGCGTTCGTTTACTGCTCTAATGCCATCGCTCAATGGTTAGGGAAATGTAAACGGAAGTCAGCATTCCAACTAGATAGGTACACTGGCAAGAAGACTCGCAAGAATTTCAGCGATAATGGGAAGGAACGCTTCTGCTCGAAAGAATACAAGGGCCTATTGCAGATGCAGCACGATAGAAAACGAGGAGATCTGAGGGGTCTAACGAAAATTGAAGATGAATGCCGATAATTTTTCTGCTTCCCACCACAGTCGGTGTCTATAGAATTCACTGAAGTGTAGTATGTCTTAAGCATATGCATTATTCACGTCTAATGAAGAACACGAGCTGGCTTTGGTTTAGATGAGTTAAGTGTTGTCTTGTAAAAAGATAAAAGTATCTATAAGCTTCAAGGCATATACAGTGAAAACCGAATAAGTGCACATCGCATAAGTGCACATCGCATAAGTGCACAAACCGGATAAGTGCACATATTTTGAAGTCTCATATGCAAATTTTGCATGGAACTGTGCCCGGATAAGTGCACAAACCGTCTAAGTGCACCAAATTATCTTTCCGGGTCGACGACGATGTGCACTTATCCGGTTTTTACTGTAAGTTTTGCACACACTTTTCAATCATACTGCTTAAAATTCTGCATTCAGATCACGTTTTTATTTGCAATTCGAAAGCGCGCCGCTTTCCAATTCCCTAAAAGATAAACAAAAACAAACTCAAACTACCCTCTCTGCGTGCCATTGTGCCAATCGGCAAGACAGATAGCCCTCAATCACACACAAACTGGCTGGGACAGGCCAGCCGGCGCTGATGCGTGCCATTGGCAATGTTGTCGACATTGGGCGACCGTCAGTCGGCCGAGGCTGGCAACGGGCGGCGTCCTACAGCGATCGCCCGTTTTGTCACCCCGCGCCCAACCGGATGACATCGTAACAGTCACTAGGTTGGGCTGACGATGATAGGCGATCGGCAACGCAGAGCTAGGCATGGTGAAATTGAGAAAGGATAGAGTAAGGCGTGGAGGTTCGGTGGAATACGGGGTGGCGCAAAAACTGTACCCTTAGTCTTTTTTGCTATTATATATCAGCAATTAGCCGACTAGATTGTGAGTTTTTAAAATGTAGATGGCATAGCAAATAGGAATGTACTCTTAAAATATCAATCCAATGGGTTGTAGAACAAAGTTTTGTTAGTGCGCAGTCCTCTCCCAGCGATCTTTTCACACCGCGATGGGGGGCATTGCGCATCCAACCAATTTGTACTGGTTGTACCATGTGCAATTCATTGTGCATTGGGCACCAGCACCACCAATCCCTTGGGCTTCCTCATAATTGCGGGAAGTGGGCTGATTGGTCAGTTGCTGGAATTTTGAAGCGAGCCTGATGAATTTTCCATTTCTGACCAGTCACCGCACTTCCCACAATTAGAATGATTACCACAGTTTCATGAAATAAGCCTTTAAAGCTCGTCGTGCATACTATTCGGTTTGGGGTGGGTTTGGGGGGGAAGAGCTCATGGCGTCCACCACCTTACTCTCGCTTCAGCCGCATCAGCCTTCACACTCCAATCGCTATATCTCGTAAGCTTCTGTGTAATGCCCGTAATACCTGAAATGTGCTAAACGAGACAAAAATATTTGTGATTTGCACAAAGGTACTAGTCGTTTTCTGGCACCTGTGCCTCGGAGCAGTTAGCACAACCGATGGCATAACCCTCTAAGCAACTAACCACAAATATCTGATTAAACAGACCCCCACCCTTTAGTCACCAAGCGCCAACAGATTGGCTTCGTTTTGTCACCCATCAGCCGGCCAACCGACGTCGTAACAGTCGCGCCGCGGGTCTAGGCGGGAGACACCTGTTGACCTTGCGCACGACCGTTCAACGACGGTGCTGAGCGGGAAAACGGGCGAGCGATGGAGGACATCGACTGGCTCGCTCATTGTGGGCGTCCGAACGATCTCTGCGTGGGGCACGCGAATCGGCGGGCGCGAATCGGCCGTCGCTTCGCCGTAATCTCCAGCCCATTTCCTTTTGTTGGCGCAGGACTAGCGCGTGTTCGATGTTCGTTGCGTTCCATTAGTTTCAAATACACCCTGTATTCTGGTAATTGGTTTTTATCTCAAAATTAGTATATTTTGCCGCAGACGCGGAAGTTGTTCTCGTCGTTTTGATGCATTCTCCATTTCATTTCCATTTCTGGAATGCCTGCTAGTTGGCACGCGCACAATTAGAACTTGTGCTCCCTCGCGATTCGCCCACTAATTCGCCCGCATTGTTTAGTGTCTACAAATGTGTCTAGGGGGGAATATGAGTTGGAGTATTGCATTAGGGTCTGGTTTGGAATACGCGCCATTGCCATAATTATCATCTATTTCTCCTATGTTCGTTTGTTGGTAGTGAGCGATCACCCTGGTCGCTGAGTTGTATTTTGGTCGTTGCGCGTTGCGCGCTAATACGCTCGCAATATTGGCCTATATGGACGAATGTTCGCATTCAATTGCTTTTTGTCGTTCCGACACGGTCAGCGGCCGTCTTTCTCCATAATACTGTGCGGGCATTATTGACGTGTGTAATTGCTATAACTATTTCAGCGATTTTTTACTGTTCTTTATCTTTTGGGATATTGGTATCGAATGGAGTTTTCACGTTAGTACGTGGAATGATTGAAATTTTAATTGTAACGGGCCGATAGTGGATTCGCCATTCCGTTGGATCAATCGATCGACACTGACATTATTCATCAGAAAGTGATTGGTAATCAAGATCGGACGCTGCGCTGTGCTCATTTGATCTTATTTTCGGTGAAGCGAACCACCTTGCGTTTTGGAGTGCCGTTGGTCTTTGAGTCCCATTCTCTGACTCGGAAGTAGTGTCGGACAATCAAATCTGTCGGAGCCCAACGCTTTTATTGATCGAGATTTGTGTGAGCGACTGCTGCTACTTGATGAAAACACTGCGTCACTAAATATTGGATTGGAGCAGAGGGACTGGTGATTCATCCAGCCATTATCTGCCAAGTTAAGTCAAGTCGAATCAATCGCGAAAGTAGATAGGCAATTGCTGCCACGAAAGTGCTCAGTTGGCCGGCTGCTAGCTGCTTCAACCTGGTTGGCATCGAATCCTTTCTTTGCGTCGGTGCTCATTCAGATTCTCAGTCTGCAAAGCTGCACGTTCTCGTTCTGCCACCAGAGCGAGTTCAAATGTTCACACCCTGCCCTTGAGCGCTGACCAACACAATCATATCTAATCGCCATTTTGATTGACTGAACGTCGTCCATTAGCCGCATCTGCTACTTGATCAACCAACACATTATTGGCGCATCTATAAAAAGGTCCGAGTCGGATTGCGATCGCCTGAGAGTGCCGACCAACAATCGGAGCCAACAGCCCTATTGACCGAGCGTCGAGTAGCTGCTTCCTGCCCCGGTCGTCCGCCGCCGCCGCCGTTTCGTCACAACGCGCGCCAGGCGCTAATACCCCCTTCACCGCGCTCGTTCAATTTATATGCTCAGCCCGTCTGCAGCCACCGCCCTGTTAATCCCTCAACGTACACACATATTTCTCTCACTTCGCCGCTGCTGCTGTATCGCGTGAATCTCTGTCCGTATTTGCTTCCTGGAACTCTACGTTTGGAAAAGAGGAACAATTATTACTTCTGCCTTTCGTCTTGTGTACTGTTACGTTGAGTTAAGCGTCTTGGGACTCAAAGCCGTTGCACTCTACGATTCTAAACTTGTGTCGCGGATTATTAGACACATAATACTCCAATTTTCACACTTCAGTGACAAAATTGCGTCCCGAATCAAGCACTACGGTAGTGGATACATAAGCGAGCTGCTTCTACATTTTCCGTCTGCGAAACTGTTGAACTGAATCAGACATTTCTGAATTCAGAATGAGCGCCTTGCAACGATTGCCTTGTTTATTCTGGCTAGAAGTCGTCCTATCGCTGGCCCTGCTTATTATTGGTGCTGTTGGCCTGATCCTGAAGCCGAGACCACTGTTTACTTGGTTTCCGTCGTTAATGGCAGTCGCCAGTGCAGTCGCATGCTTCTCGGTTCGGAACAATTTTCTGATTGCCTAAATTACCGTTAAATTAAATTCTAATAGATTTATCATTTTATAATAATAAGTTTAATACTAATAAGTTGTATAATAATAAGTTGCATAATAATAATAAATTCATTCTAATAAAATAAAAATAAGTAAATAGATAAATAGAAGGACAGTCTCCAATAGGACAAGATAACGAGTGATCGAAAAATAAATAATACTGATTCTCATGGGGATTCATGCTTTTTACAGTGAGACGGACGGAGGAGAGAGTTTCCCGAAAAAATGATACTGAATATTTAGGTCGGCATCTGGAGGATTGGGCACTCCCTTCCCAGACGTCCCCAATTCTTCTAGTGCTATACCCCAGCCATACATGTAAGTGGGGGGAGTTTGGGGGGAGGTTACCCCCCAAATCCGGCCGGCCCAAAAACGAGAGAAGGGTCCCCCTTCTCATTTTCGGCCGAAGGCCGAAAAAACCTGAACCCCCCTCTACTTTCGGGAAAAAAACCTGAACCCCCCCCCCCCCCAACTTTCGTCACCTGTTACATGTATGGTATACAGTACATCCATACCTCTTTACAAACCTCTGCCCTACGCCTTAAGATACACTTCAATCATTAATGTACCTGGAGGGTTGGGCCCAGCCCACCTCGAAGCTATCATCAAGTCAAGCTGAGTTGGGCTAAGTTCCGCGAATCCCAATAAATCGGCCGAATTTGCTCGAAAACTCAATTTTAAGAAGAGAATTCAACTTCTAGCTAACATACAGGTATTCGGACGCGCAAATTCTCTAGTGATACGAAAATATTCATAAAAATGCATGTAAAAGATATAGAGAACTGAAAAATTCAAAATGCGATGCTCCAAACAACCTTTTTTAGAATAAAGACAAGACATTCAATAGAATGGGAAAATTTGGAGAATTTTGCGAAATGCCCGCCTCCACCTACGACCGACCCGAACCTATAAACCTTCAAACTTGCAACGCCTGGTACACCTGCATCTCCAGTGACACGGTTACTCACTGGCATGTCATGTTGGGATGGTTATGCAGCTGATTCTGGTAAGCTTGAAGGCAGACGTCGTTATCAATCGCATTGTGAGCGTCTACGTTTCGGATACAATACCAATTGCGCATCAGCACTAAATGCAGCAAAATGTACTTGAGCAGCCTTTAAGGTTCAAGCCCACGAGGGCTGTTATATAAATGCAGCTATCACAAAAGGCTGTTGTAAGAAATCCGACTGGCAATATCACAAAATGGCAGCGTTAAATGAACGATCGTATGAACGTTCGTCCGGTTGCGAAATTTTCGCGCTTCGTGTCGATAAAAATGGATTATAAAAGGAACAAGACAGCATTGTGAAATGGAAATATAAAAGCCGAAATATCCCTTGGCGTTCACTCAATGAAAATTCAGAAAATTTTTCAGTTATTTCAGAATCGTCATTTATTACAATCATATCCAGGTCCCATTTCGTATTCCAGCACGAAGAATCTGTAGCTGTAGAGTTTCGCACTAAAATCCTCGATTTTCCAAGCAGACTTGAGTACATTCCATTGAAAGCAGGCATTGAAGCTCTCCTGCCCACCAATGCAGATGCGCAGCGTGTTCAGGAAACTAAATTGATAGTGTGAATTTAAATTTAAAATTAAAAAATAATATTTTGATTTAAAAATAGGCTGCTTGAACGCTTTGTAGTGCATACATTATGCAAGTGAATGAGGCTTAGCCCGGCAGAGAGCAACTACCACTTTAATACTGGCACATTGACACAATTAAATTATAGCATTTAAATTTTGATTACCGTCAAAAATTTGCACATTCGCGTATCTGAATTTTTTTAATATTCTGATGGCCCCTCACTTTTTCGAAAAATAATCCGACGATCCCGAAATTAATTCAGACTTCGAGTCAGCAAATGTAAACCGCAGTGCTGGGATGGTGGCCCCGCTTTTTTTCCAAAACCCCGACCCCGTTACAGGTCAGTAACTGTATTTCTTTCGCTTACTTTCTGATTTCACTCAATCCGTTGTTAAGACCATGATCGGTGACATAATTCATGATCTCGAATTGAAGTTGCACCTCGTTGTGTGGCATTTGACCGTTGAAGCCGAAATTATTGAAAAAAGACTGAGCGCATTGAACAAGTTTCTGAAAAATTACACTTTGGTTTCTTAATCAACCCCTGATTGTGATGATCTGAAGGCGGCTCTATAAACTCCGCTAACTTCGACTTGATGGGTGGATCGAAGCAGGTCCCATTCGCTAAATCTTGTTTGAGTTGGCGCCACCAGTTCCATTTCTATTAGAGGATTAAAAAATTCAACCGATATCGCCATTAAATGCAATTATGTAAGCACCGTTGTTAATCGCGACAAAACACAAATAACTTCCAAACTATGGATATGGTAACCACTTGAAAGTTGGTTTATGTTCAATAATAATGATTTTAAGTAAGTAACTGATAAATATCTAAAAGATTAATGAGCAGTTATGCACGTTCATTTTAACAATGAGAGTCAAAACTGTTAAGACTTGTTCATTGATTACGCACTCAATTTTTCCGCAGCAAAAACGGGTTTCTCCTTCATTCAAGTGCCAACCAAAACTTTAATTTTCGGCGCCTATATTCTATAGATTTAGGAATCGGGTTAATATTGTAAGGGCTGTTTTCAGTATATAATACCTACCCCAGTGTCGCATGTGCTCCCAGCAAGAATCGGCCCTTTTGGGATTGAATCAGGAATCATCAGCTGTCTCGAGACGGAAAGTGGCAGAAACGCAGCCACAGAAGCGATAGCGACTAAAATTACAGTATCTTTCTTTCATTAATGTAGTTATGTTTTTCAAACACGAAATTTGTGTTCTGCACAGAAAAGATACAGAATTATTATTTATGGTACCGATCGTAAAACAGCATTTATTCATGAAAATATTTCGAAAAGAATTCTATGAAACGGTAATCACTTTTTTATTTTGATATCAGTAGCAAAGAGAGTAATTTTTAAATGGAACATTACCTGTACAAAGAATCAGTCGTTGCATCATCGCGAAACCTTCTTGTAAAGCAGTACTGTAAGTTTATTGCGTGGAATCACTTTCCTCCTGATTAACAGGAAAAGTCGTATCAGGTCCCTTTTAAGTCCTAACACGCCTTGTCAATTGCAATTACGCTGCCACATTATGGTCGTATTTTGAACTGTCATATGCAAGGTGCTAAATGCTGCCATCTGTTAAATTTCGCATGTGTTATCATCAGGGTTCAAAACAAATTTAAGTCGTCACACAAACGGATGCACATCCGTTTGACATGTACGACAGAAGATTATATTGCAATAGTTAGGGAAAACAAAGCTGTTTGGCCTAGCTCCCTTATCGGTCACGATAAAGGCGCGCCTATAATGACGCGATCACTATCAAATGTCAGCAAATAGAGTCGCCCACAAACTGTCTGGCTGCGGAAGACCGGTTGCGAATGGGGATTCACAGTGACGCGAACGGCGGCGATGCTACTAGCAAATATCATACGGTAATGTTTTCATGAAGGCATGGATATCAGACAATTTTGCTGTTTGATGTTATGAAGTTACGAATTACCGCGCATTCGCAGCCAATCACAGTCAAAGTTCGACCTTCAGTGGCCTTCAACGGTCTCGAATGGCTGCAAATTATAAGCCACAGTCCCAGTCAATCTCAGTCGGTGTATCGTTTCAGTATATCGTGTCCAGAGGTGGCTGAGCTTGGACTTTCCCATGCGGGTTGGGATTCATGACAATGTTGTAAATGAGTTATTTGACTTCAACTTTACTTTATTTAATTTTAGATAGGTTACCTCATTCTAGCGAACACGCCACAACCGATCCTATAGACGATAAGGAATTTCAGTTTTCCGTCCGAGTCCTTGATGGGATGCGTGCTCATATTATGTAGTACATTCGTATATCTCTGTGGAAGTTTGAGTTTGAAGTTTGAAAGGAAGTTTGAGCTTGCACTTACACTTTGTAGACTTTTGGGCCACATGATAAATTTTAATTAATGCGCAAGTCGATAAAATTAGCCTTGATAAATTTAATAACTGACTCAAGGATGAACTTCTTGTCTTTGAGATGAACTTCACCATTTCTGTCTGCTCTAAAAATGTAAGAACTAAAAGCAGCATGACGCACATACTATTCATCTCTGTTGCTTATGCATAGTTATACAGCTAGCGCCATAATGCATTAGCCGATGGCAGTGGCGTGCGCAGACCCGACCAACCGAGGGGGCGTGGAGGCCAAGTGAGGGGGCGTTTTCAAAAAATGATA
>JAQGAX010000194.1:0-20996 GCA_034698105.1 Plectus exinocaudatus | reverse complement strand
GGTGGACCCCCCCAGGGGGGTCCAAGCCCTGGCTGGAGGGGGGTGGATCCCCCCAGATCCCCCCGGTTACAGGTATGGGGCTCAAGGGGCATTACCGTCCGATTGGGGCATATATACGTAGTACCACAGATCTCTGAGGACGATGACTGGGAGAAGCATCCTCTGTATTTGGATCTTGTTCTATCATTTTCAATTTCTGTGGCAAACTTTTCGTTTTTATTCATACTTGAGCTTTTTTTATCAATGCGTAAACATCAAATTGTTGCACATCCAAACTATAAAACTCCACACAAAATTGCCGAGTCTATTAGGGAATATTGATGCGAATGCCGATGGCACACGCTTATCACGCTTGGGGGGGTCTGGGGGGCGCGCTTAAGCGCCCTCCCCAGCGGGGTCCGGGGCATAGCCCCGGAAAATTTTGAAAAATCCTGCCTTAAATGGAGAAAATCTGGACATTTTCCAGTTTCGTTAGCAAAAGTAGGACGAAAATTGAAGCAAAAGTAAAGAGTAGAGGAACCTTCGTAGAAACGATCGCAAAAGTAGACAAACCAGCCTGCAGGCACTACCGAGCGAGAGCTCTAGCATGCACAACACGCAACCACTGACCGCGGAGAAAGAGAATTAATATACGGTAGCAATTAATCCCTCTAAGACTTAAGAAAAATTTGGTTGTATCGTCAATTATTACTGAATTTTTGTTGCATTTTGTTGCATTTTCGTCGAAAAATCACAATAGACGCAGGATACAAAAAACACTGTACTCCCCCTTTCTACGTCAAAAAATTTTATCCCCCCCTTACCGGCGACCCTCTCGGGGATGAGTCCTCTTAGGGGGATATCCCCCAATCCCCCCAGTGCCCACCTCTGTACGCAACCCCCTCAGATTCCGACCAATATAATATCAAGTGCAAATTTCTTCGAAAGGTCAATTTTCGGCGACGTTTTTGAAAAAACGTCGCCAAAAATCTATTTCAAGAAACCTGTCTCCCTCCCTTACCTTCACAACAATTTCTGCAACCGTCCACATTTTTGTTCAAAGTAGCAGAACCTTCTGGGGGGGGGGGTGCGCAAACCCCACCGCCCAGCTCTGGACCCGACGGTATATTCCACGAACAAGTTTTCGTTCCAACAGCTGAGCTGAATCTGTGTTTCATTATGTTTGTGTTGCGGATATATTTTGTGCTAACTAATGAATTAATGTGACCTTTGACTGGTGATGCCTTTACCGTTGAAGTACACTAGAAAACGTGTGACTCCCGCAACAATCCTCACTACCAAACTCTTCTATCTGCTGTATTCAACCGGTCTTAAAAAATTCTTTTCGATGGTACAATTAGTGCATTAAGAAAAAAAGGAAGTTCCCTGATCGCGTCAATGATGTTATAAAGATCATGTGTATGTAACCCAACCTGCACGCTCCTGGCGTTACTTTGAGTAAGATTATTTTGAGCGAAATGAAACGCATGGCGTACGTAATGATGTTTCTGTTTACTTGTTTACCCAGGATCACGCCAGCGACCAGCTCAGATAGAGAGCGAATGCCACAGCGTCGCGTCTCTACATAGAATACCACCCACGCACCTCACTATTTCCCCAGACAATGAACTTTGGTATGCATGGTTGGCGTCGGCGTCTGGCGGATTCGAACTTTACCTTTTAGGCAGATAAGAAGCGAAAAGCGTGACCAGATTGTGCCATGTCGTATATAGTTACTACAATTTACGAACGCTTATTAATAGAAGCGATGAGCCTTCGTTTCGCAATTTGTTTTTAAAATTTGGGCATTTCTATACACTTGCTGTGTTCGGTCAAATTACATCACAATTTTTTATTGGTCATTAACGTACGCCATGTATTATCGCGCCTTGCAGTTAAACAATGCGTTGCATTCACGTATCCCCATGAAACCATGCAAGCATAGGCAAAGTGTAAAAACTACCACAAAATGTTTTTTGGCAACATCCTTGTGCCGAGCTGTCAGTATAAGCCTGATCGAAGAAGAGTGCACAAAACAACATAACCGTCACAATCGTTTGCTTATCAGATTTGCTCAAAATTTTCAGTAACACTTTCTCAGCGTGAGAAGTCTTATTAGTATATCAAGCCATTATTCTAGCTTCCGAAGTCTGCAGAACGGTAGGATTCACCTTCCATGTAGGCTGCACGAAAGCGTATTATTGTTTCTTATGGGAATACTATTGTTTTATTACTATGTTTTAGGAGTGCGCTTTGGGGATAAGTTGAGTTTCAGATGGAAAATGCGGCACTTTTGCAAGAACAAAGTAGGAAGCTGGAGCGGTACAGTATATCTGTACCCTCTCTTCCACGTGCGAAAAGACCCAGTGCTTGAGACACGAAATGAAGCGAAAGATAGCAAACGCATGCTTTTAAAGGCAATAAGTGAGTGAGTGGGCCGCTTCTGAACGAAAAATGGACGAAATATGCGCTGACAGCGCGTCGCCTTTCGCCCCCTCATTTTGAAGACACCCAGAGAGAGAGTTGGCGGGCTTCATTGCGCTTGAATAGATCAACGATGGGCGATTGTGATGAAAGAGGGCCGCCTTTCGTTTCTAGGCGTTGTCTCTGATGATCTTTTGGCGAACATCCAGGTTTCATTCATGAGCATACACATTTTTTTGATTTGAACTAAGTCGCCCATCAAAATATTTCTTATTTTTATACCGTTATAGTAATTTTTAATTGAGCTTTTCAAAAATAATGCGAATGATTACGAGTGAAGCCTGAAAGATGTTTGTCAAAAGATCATCAGCCCGGAAACGAAAGGCGGTGCGCTATTATGACATGCGCCCATTTTCGATCTATTAAAGCGCAATGAAGCCCGCCCACTCTTTCTAGTTGCCTTCAAAATGAGGGGGCGAAAGGCCAAGCGCTCTATCAGCCCACATTTCGTCCATTTTCCGAGCTGAAGTCGCCCACTCAATTTTTGCCTTTAAAAGCACGCGTTTGCTATCTTCCGCTTTCTTTCGTGTCTCGACCACTGTGCCGATTTGCGGTCGGCGGGTAGGCTTATCGCGCGTGGGAGAGAGGACAGAGATACTGTACCGCTCCCGCTTCATACGCGGTACTTACAAAAGTGCCGTATTTTTTCAACTCAACCTATTCCCAAAAAGCACTCCTTAGAATGGAATTGTCGGTCTATGTCCCGGTTTGTGTCCGCCCCCAAACTTCCCGCGCGGTAGGATCGATCCATACCCACCTCAGAGAGCATCGTACTCTATGCAGTTTAGCGCGCTTTTCATATGCTCTTTTGGCATATCATTTGTTTTAATCGAATTTCACTTGCTGATCATGTATTTTCAGAGAAAAGTAATGGAAACTGAAATATGTGAAAGCGAAAGTGATAGGTTGCAAGCTAATGAAAATACCAACACGTTGCGCCGCGAACTTTCTTTGGTTTTATGCGCTACACTGCTCATTTTAATTGTGTTTATTGGAATCATCATCATTCTGGCAGGTTTTCTCCTGACATCATTTGGACTTCGTCAAGTTACACGCTATGCTGACCATGCCTTGAAAACATCTGATGAAGAATTCTTGGACTTGAATAATGTAAAAATGTTTCCTGAAATTACCAGTGAGCCCTCATTGCTGTTAAAAGTTGAAAACATTCAGGAAGAAGAAACGAACGAGTTGACAGCAATTAATCAATATTTTGTCACCATCGGACTACTTTTCGAAAAAAGTAGCACAACACTTCGCGCGCAAGACGAATATAGCAAAATAAAAGACAGTCCATTTCAGTTGAAAGTATATGCAAAAAAAGCGTTCAGGGAACAGACTGACACGGTAAGGCTACTTGTTTTATACTGCGTATACTGGATGCTACTGAAAAGAAAGAAATTACTTTTCAAGACCAATTTCGAATCATAGTTCTTGTTAGGGTTTTGGCTCAGTGACACAAAATGCCAAATTTTTCTCATTTTTGCGCTACTCCGAGGAAACAGTTACCAACCGCAACGTATTTACAAACGTTACGTCAACAATTTTGATTTTCTTCATCTGTCATGAGCAAAACGGGGCAGTATGAAGGGCCACATTAAGGTGAAGCATTCTTTCTTATTGCATTATGAATCTATGAGATAGCACTCGATTCCTTTGGAAGCACCATGAATACATCTTAATGGGATATTTTAATAAGGAGAACAATATCTTCGGATGCGAATGAAATCCTATGAGGACCCCAGGGGTTGTAATTGAATAAAAACGATAAATGATTTTTCTGTTTAGTATTTTGATTCGCTCTGCTCATTAATAACGATGTGCTTCACTGGATTTGCGACAAGTATATTTGGTTTATTTCTTTTTGGAATTGAAAAGTTCAACTTCGTATTAATAGTAATGTTTGAATTTTTTGACCTTCAGTTTATATTGGGTAATTCACATTTCTGGCTTGAACGTTGAGCTAACTAATGGGAACGTGAACTCACAAATAGAGGGACGTAGACATGGGCGGATGGGGTAGCACCACTCTCCTTCTCGAGATCTCCGCAACCACCAGAAATTTTTGTTCTGAGTACTGGGGGCAGTCATGAGCGCTGAGGGTATTGGGGATATCCCTGCTAAGAGGTTCCATCCCGAAAGTTGAGGGGGAATGCAGTGTTTTTGGATGGCTGGAATTTGGTGACCTATTAATTGTGGTGAATTTCAATTTGATTTTTCTAAGTCGCCAACTATATATGCAGCGAAAAATATTTTCACCTCCACCCCTTTGGATCTTTGAATCTAAGTTTTAGGGGGATGATCCATTTTGAGGAGGGCAGGGACTGACGGCTGAAAGTTACACAACCCTCCACCGCCCAGGTTTGGATCCATCACCCCCTTGCCCGATTCACAGTGCCCACCTCTGGTGGGAGTTACACAGCCCCGAGAAACCAAGGCTGGGAAGAAGTTGCAACCCTCCCCCCAGCCGCCAGACCCTGTCCACCTCTGCTGGTGTACAGATATGCCTGAGCAATGGAGGCTCCAGGAAGTTGTACAATCCGTCAGGGGGCTCTGCAACCTTGACCAAAAAATGTCATTTTTCATAATTTTTTGCGAAGCTAAGACGAAATCATGTGATTTTTTCAGACTGATTTTAGGCGATCTTTTTATTAAACAAAGGTCGCAATAAATTGAGTATTCCAATAAATTGACTGTAGGTATTAATGGGGGTCGAAATATGGCCCGGAATCTTCAATATTTATGATTTGCATGGCCCGAGTTTCAATGTACTGTTTTAGACAACTTCTATTGTTTTTATTTGTTGCACTGCAATTGTGCTCGTGACAAAAGTATTTTTAAAAGGCGCAGAAATTATTTTGAAAAACAACGTTGATATTGTACTTCAAGCACATATTGAGAACAGTTTCGTCGGATTTGGAGAATTGCAGGAATCATTTAAATGCTGCGGAGTATTAACTATCGAAGGTGAGACAAAGCAATTGTCTTATAATACGCCTGCATGCACCCCTTATGAAGATTTTACAAGCAAACCCCATCCTGAGTGTGGCTACGTCGTCGCAAAAAGATTAATACGACAACAATGGTTTATTGTTATCTACTGCTGCATTGGAACAATTGTTTTCCTGAATACATTCATCTTCCTCGCAGCCCTACGTCAGAAAATACTAAATACAAAATTCTGCCAAAAATCAAATGATCGTACCGATCATAATACCTTTTCGCCGTCGATGTTTGGCGATTTCCAACAATCAGCCAGTAATGGAGAAGCTTGCAAATTTCGTAAAAAAATTAAAGAAAAGCACGAGATACTCATCAGCTTGTGAACATGAAGTTAGTACGTATGCTGTATGTTTTGTTTTTGGAGACATCTTTTCGTTGTTGAGCCTGTGAATTTTTCGTGTACATTTGAATTTGAAGCGTTTTCTGTTATCGCCGTTTGCCGCTTCTAAATCGCCTAATCGAATCAGCAATTTACCAATGTTATGGTCGTTTCTCGTTTGCTTCATTTGTCACTCACGTTGATGCTTTATCAGTCAATGCCTATTTCACGAACTGCCTATTTGCGGTTCACGGACACAGCCTGTCTTGCCTGTCTTCTGTTTCCCACCAAAAATATTTACGGTACGCTCGTCAGCTAAACGTCTTTCGCTTTCTAGCCAGTTCGGTACCACTCAGACCTGGGTCGTGAGGGTGGATACAAATGATAGCAATATGTGGGAATGTCTCTTGGCCGGATTGAAAAATCTTAGCCAACATTCAAATTGTTTTTACTCAATAGTGCACAACATTGAGGAAGGAAGAGTCTACTCCCTCGACCGCCTGCCCAGGTCTGGTATTATTATGATAGAATAATACGGTAGATCGAAAGTGTACAATATTTGCATTCTAAACACGTTACATGCTTGCAGTTGTCGTCTTTTACTTTATTATTCGTATTGTTCAGTCTTTCTCTCTTTAAATATATTAGTAAATTTTTTCTTATGCTAGAACATTACATCAGGCATCTATCCGATAAGCTAGCGTATTATTTGATCTCAAGCATCACAAAAACAGGAGGAAAAGCAATGAAATAGGCAAAAAGACATTGGGGTTACACACACAGACGTGGACACGTGTTTTCGTCTGGGGGTGCGCACCCCCCCACGCCCATGTTTGGTGACACATCTCACTATCGGTGAAATAAAGTACGGCACAAAATAATTTAGCTTCCATCCAGCTCGTGTTGAAGTACTTTGCCGAAATTTATTCCGTCTACAGATGCGAGCATAGGAGGAGTGATAGCATATTCGTAACACCAGGAGGATCCAAGGGATTGTTTCCCTGGCCACAACCAGACCCCACTTGACCTCCCTCTTCTTTCCCGGCCGGAAAAAATATGTTCGCCACTACGTGGCGAAAACATTTTTGGCCCCCTTAGCCTCAAACACTCGTTACAGGTATGGAAAGTGGGAATGGCCCCGTCCGCAACAATTTCCGCAATGAGTTGCCATTATGATCCTCTCTGGGCTGGTAGAAATTATTCATATTTAAGAACAGGATTATTGAATTTACGAAATTTTCCCTTTTTAGATTAACATTTTGTGGATTCGACAGCAATATTTACATTAACAAATGCAAAAAACTGTGTTTCAGAATAAACTCCTGACACTACAGTATTTTTATTCGGTTCACCGCCTTTTTTGTGTTGCTCCATTGCAAATGCGCATCAGTTTGTGGGACCTTTATTTATTTTCAAACTAGAGGTACGGATGGGTTACCAAGCATGGGGGTACTGCTGGTACAAACGTTCGACTTTGGAGGGTGCCCGGGCTCCTGTATAGCTTGTCTTCTGTCAGATCGATTTCACTCTAACTTATAAGCAATGCCACAATTTATTCATGCGAAATCAATCATAATGCATATAGATACGACCGCGACTTTCTCGGTCAAAACACGACAGTATCAAACACCATTCAACAGCGAAGAGTATGACTCATATAATTAACTAAAATATGAACTATTCATTTATTATTCCTTAAATCACGATGTTCGGAAAAAATTCAACGCTAAAGACCGATATCGATTGCGGATTATAATCGCGAAATCTGGACAAACGTGTTTACTTGTTAACGCATGAGGCATTAATTTAACATTATAATGTACTGTACATATTATTATACATGGATAGAAAATGAACAAATTGAACCAAGGTTCGTTGTGCGCAGTGTTTCGATATGCGTACCACCGTGGGCCCAGATGGGTTTATTACTTCGGTCACAAATCAATGCGCGCAACGGTCTCCGGCAGCCATTCGCAACCGGTGATGGTCAGAGATTTTTTCTAGGAGGATATGTCTCCCAGAAAACTTTGCCCCAAGTTGGCACCTTTTGTTTAGTTGTCAAAGTCCCAAAGTCGGCCAATATGACCAACTTGGTCGACTTTTTGTCCGTCCAAAAAAGAGTATGCCTATGAAGCTCTGCCTAAAGGTGCCGAACTTGCATACAACATGTCATAAAACTATTTTTCTGCATACTACATTGTTATCACTTATGTATAAAGACAATCAATCTCAAACACTAACACCACCCAATCAAAATACAAAACTTTAGCTTATTGCAACTGCTTCCGCACTTTTCTGGTAAACAATACCACTTGTGGTACTGAGACTCTGATTCTACGTTATTTCTTGCCGAATAGCGCACCCCAAGCAAAACATAGGCGCCTTCGAAGAGACCGGTTATTCTGGCTTTTAATCGTTCTCTGAATATATACAATTTTGGCGCCAGTTTTTTGCCATTTTCATCAGATACTATACTGTCGTATTCCGCTGAAAACAAGAATATTTTACTTGATTACTGTTATCTGTAATCATATCAGTATTTAGCTTAATTTTGCAAATCAGACCAAAAATTAATGAGTTAGAGAGCTAAACTTTATCAAAATTTCACACCACTGGTTGAGAGGCTATGATGCGTTTCCGTTACGCAATGGTGGGGAAAAATTGGGCATACACTAGATACAACAATGAGGAGCAATTTAGAGGTTATGCAGTATGACGCTAGAAAGGCCCATATCAGGCGCGGCGCCAGAAACCGACAGTTGGGGTGGAAATTCAAAAGACGGGGGATTCAAAAGATGGGGGAAATGCAAAATTTTCTTCACAATTTTCAAAATTTTCACAATTGTTGGGGGAATCCAAAAGACGGGGATTCCCCCCGTCCCCCCTAGCGTTGCGTCTGGCCCATATAATTCCCATTGCCAAAACCGTGGCCGTGCCTGCTGTTGGAAGGCATATGGGTTAATGCAGTCTTCTTACCAGAATAATGTGCAAAAATGTCTCGAATTGTAATGCCGTGCAGTTGCATTCGAATATTCTCACAATTTTGATCCCGAGTTCGGTTCCGATAGAGAAGCAACTTCCAATCGTGTCGTTCAATTACAATGTAGTTATTTTCAGGATGTGACGCCACGTCTTTATATTCATCAGGATCTTCTCCAAGCGGCGTATGATAGGACGCAACCACCCATGAATGCTCAGTATACATTCTTGCCAAATGGTTGTGGACGAATGGGACGACCTTAATGCATAAATCAATTCGCTCATTTCTGTGTTTGTATGAAATAGGTAGTCCAGGCGCGGCGCTAGGGGAAGTACGGAAGGAAACTCCCCGTCTTTTGGATTTCCTCCAAGCAAGTTGCAAGTAACAAGGTTTAAAAAGAGGTGGATTTTCAACGTCTCTTGAATTTCTCTAATTTCTGACCCGCATCTAAAGAATCTGTTCAGCAGAGGTAGCAAAAAGGTAAAATAATGTACAAAATATTTATGACAAGTAATGCAAAAACTGCATACTGTGTATTGATGAACGTCGTGCTCATCGCTGTGTTCTCCAATAACAAATGATATGATGGCTTTAACATCTTCTTTAACGGCCCAATTGAATGTTCCGTTGACTATCATTGTTGTATTTTTGTAATGTTCAAGACAATTGCTCAAGTAACCGGCTGCACGAAATCTTACTTGCCTCCTTTCTTCGTTCTGCACATTTCGATGCTTCAATTTGTAGCATGCAACTGCAATTCTGGCGCACAAGTGTGCTTCATTCAAAATGTAGTCGCCAATCGCTGTGAACAGTTTACTTTTGAAGCCGCAACCTCGGGCAAGTCTGTCAAAAAAACTCTGCGCGCCATCGTGAATTTCGTGTAGCGCCTCCAACGCCTCTCTTTTCTTGCATTTTTTAAGTATGACAGCGCGGTTATGGCTTCTTGCAGCAGAACTGTTAGAGTTTTTAAAGTATCTCCAATCGTCGCGCGCAAAACGGCACACTTTAAAGATCTTCTTCAACTCCGCCAATAGCAGATCTAACGTCGATTCTCTGTGATTTTTCGCAATTTGGTGTCCAAGAAAGGTCAACCGATCAGCTAGATACGTCTTCATTGAGCCCAGACATTCTTGAATATTATCAGGTTCATCGAAGGATTCGCTTAGTGTCTCTATAACTGGACCGACGCCAGGCTAAAAGTTTCCTTCGACAAGCTTTATTTTAAAATAAATTCATTATTGGCAGAATGTAACATTATTAATGTAACATAATATTGCAGTATTAATGCAACATAATATTGGCAGAAAGAATATATTCATTATATAACAACTCTTTACTAGATAATTATGTTACATAGCTGTCCACCCTTTCATCCCTAGATTCGTCCTGACCCACTGGGAGAGGGGTTGCATTACTAGAGATCCGAAAATATACGGAGTATATATACTTTAACCAACAATTGACCTGACGCGGCAAAAACGTTTTTTCAGATTTTGCTTGAGACGAGGGTTGCAAAATTATATGGGGGCTTAGCTTGACTTCTTAACTCAGCACAGCATGTTCAGGAGATAGAGATGATCTGTAGCCTGACTTATCACCAGTATTAATCATTGTGATACTAAAATTTATATCTTATACTGACACTCAAATTTAAAAATCAACACTGTCTGAGTAAAGTTTTTTGAAAGTCGGTGAATTACAAATCAGTATTATCAGTTCAACAATCATAATCCAGAAAGAGAAAAACAAATTCGATTATTTAAACTCAATAAAACTCGAAAACCCTTCGTAAGTGAGTAATAAACGGTAATTTACCAATACAATACTATAACAAATAATATATCTGACGTCAGCACCACAATCGAATCACAAAATTTAGTAAATCGGAAACAGAACGCGTCAGATATCTGACAGTTGGAGCTGAACTGAATATTTCATATAATATTGACGTATTACAATAACAGGCCTGCCAGATATTCGGTATCCGACGTCAGGAAAAACACTGATTCCTCGGAGCCATGCAAACCTAATTTTCAACTTATAATTGAGAAAGATCGGTAACTTACAATGTTGCTCGCAGCGCTACCAGCAAGCTTCACAAGGTATGCAAATTTCGAGCTCTCCTTTGGTGAGCACGAATCAAATTGAGTGAAACAAAGCTCTTTTAAATAACAAAACGCGAAAATCGCAAGCAGACGGGTGGGACTCATTTTGGTCGAAAAAAGTGCATAAGGAAGCCGTAGAAATGCGGCAACGCTATTGCTGTCAGGTATATTCAGCAGAATATTTCGAAAAACTACTCAGTGTCACTCGGTGTCAGGCGAAATGATAACTTGTAAGCGAAAACGAAAGGGGCAGGCGTTGCTTGCATATTGCTAGCGCGTCGCTATTATCTCTCCGAATGGCGAAATAGACGATGCTGCGTTAAAAATTGAGGAAGCGAGAGGATTGCAATCTAGCAAAACCATAAGATTACGTAATCGGGCGCCGCGATCAGAGCTACGCATTGGGGGATGGAGAGATGATATTAGGGGTGTCCAAAAATATGTCATGGTTGATAAAGGGAGTACTGTGTTTTTGAACGACCGACAAATTTTTGGAATTCGGGACGTTTTTCGAAAATGATCGCCGGCCCACTCCGGATAGATCCCCAACACCCAACTCCCCGCAGGAAAAAACATATCCACCACGTCGTGGCGAAAAAAGTTTGGCATTTGGACCCCTGGCCTCGGACACCCGCTACAGGTATGCCCCAGGGGGGTCCAGAATTTTCTGTGGCTGTACAATAACCCAGACCCTAACCCTTACACGCCATTCTTTGACGTGCCGACCTCTGGTGAGAGGGGTTGCCGTCCATGCACCGAAAACTTCACCCTTTCTAGTACAAATCAAAATATTTTGCCACGACGTAGCTGAAGCATTTTGCGCCTCCCCCCAAACCGCAAGGCCCCATGCACGAGCTTCTCTGGAGGGAAGATGCGTACTCTCAAACGCGATTCTCTCACACTAACCTGTGCAGCCAGCGTGTTTCGCCAACCTTCAAATATTCTCAAATTTTCCAATAGCCCGCAGCAAGCAAGAGATGTGAAGCACTGGGTGTCAATGCTTAGTTAATGTCCAGCTTAGCTTACCATTAGTCGGCTGGAGACGAAGACATGAGCTAAAACATATTGTGGAGGTTTATTGAAACTGCCCTTATCCCGAGAAATCTTCGTAGATTTTTCGTATTTTTTTGCAAAAATGAGAGTTGATTGTGAAACTATCACATCACAACGTATTAGAAAATTTTTTAGTTCATAGTCGATAAAATCGCTTTATCTGAATCGCCTTGAGACAGATTAAGACCATGGGAGATAGGCGGGGCGTAGGCCCTCCTCACCAAAGAGCCGTTCCACCTTACAAATATTTCTGGCGGAGCACGAAAACGTTGACGATAAAGGAAAGCACAGTGTTTAAACTGGACTGTAAAATATTCCGCCTTTTGTAAAAAAACTGCAGCTGTCATCAGGTACCCAAGTCTGTCTTGAGAGTATGCTCTTGATTAGTGATGGACCGGGCCCCGATTTCAGGGCCCCGCCCCGGAACCCCGGTACAAAATGTGGGACCGGGCCCCGGCTGTCCAAAAAATATTTTGAAACCCCGCCCGGAACCCCTGTTGTCAGAAATTAATAGGCAGCCTCGGAACCCCGCCCCATAATATCTAAAAACCCCGCCCGAAACCCCGCAAAAACATCGGAAAACTCCGCCCCGAAACCCCGCCTGTATCCTCCAGTCCATCACTACTCTTGACGCCGTATCCTGAAGCTGTATTGGTATACTTTATGTCCATACTCAGTTCTGGTCCGCGATTGCGACTTTTGATATCGCCATTTGCGTTTGTAATCTCTCCCAGTGCACCAGTACGCAAAGTACAAATTACTAGTCATCGATTGGCACCCCAAAAAATATTTTTCCCGATAGTATGCAGCCGAATACTGTATGTAGTGTACTATGTTTATACGCTGCGTACAGGTGAACTTGCATTGTATCTGTTACTAGTGGTGCCCTTGAAATTCGATGCACCGTAGTGATTGAATAATGACCTTTACACTGAAGGATTATTTTATGATTGTACGGGTGAAGGTCTATGGGTGATGGTCCCTTACTGTGTAGTTTTTGGCTATTAGCCGCCGTGTCGGGTATCATATGTCATTGCTACGTGCAAAACTATATTTACCACTAAGAAAAGCCAAGCGCTGCGCGTCGCGTCTAGTTAGCTAAGTGATAAGAGCAATAACTGATGATCATGAGTCTCGAGCAAACAGCGCCCACATCCATCCGGTAGACCTCCTCCCATTGAAGGTCGCCGAGACGCTGTTCATTGCATTAGCGTCTCTGATTCGGCAAGTACTGAGCAGAATGTTCTTTAGTTCACTTATTGCTCATCCGCAGGGAACATTTGCCGGCGTCAAATTTCTCATTTGTTTCCTTGTTTTTGCTTCATATGTTTATTACCTCGTGATTCTTGGAAGTCTGGACCGCAATTTTCATTCTTTCTTGAAAAATGTAACGCGCAAGCACGGACACGACCGAAACCCTTTTCAATGCCACATTGACCCCTACGAAAAAGTAAAGTTTATCTTCCTTTCCCAAAACGATAGCAACTGTTAAGGCTTGCTCGAAAATTCAAGATTGGAACTGTAATTTTGCTTTCACTTATTTTTGAAGCAAATTGAACGTGCGCATGCAGTTCCATATTGTGAACTTTGACGAGAAGTCTTTCATTAAAATGTTCGCAGATTCATTACAAATTCCGTAGCAAATTTATGTCTCTGAATATTTTGCTATGGGCTATACATAATCAACTTTTTGCTTTGTTTATTCGAAAATCGATAGTCAATAAATGAAAATAAGTCAAGTCGAAATCACCTTGCTAATCCATTGCGTATTTAGTTTGCTAACTCATTCAAATTTGATTTTTTTCAGTACACAATTTTCCTAAACTTTGCGTGTGGAAGTGCACTGCTGGCTCTCAGTGCAACAGCCGCAACTTTAATATTAAACCGTTTTAAATTAAATCCTTTTGACAAGGAGCTTTGGAAATCAAATTGCATGCTATGCGTAAGTCATTTTCTCCTTAAAATATGAAGGAGTATAAGATGCCATAATAAAATAAAGTGGGAAGGTGACAATTCTACTGTGCACATTGAAGTTAAAGTCAAGGTACAGTCAATCGCATTCACAATTATCGCTTTTCTTATGAACCGTTCTCATAGCGGACGCTTTTAAAGAATTGTGTAGTGTTACCAGTAAAGAAAGTAGCCTACGGCCGGGATTTTTTAAACTTTTTTTGGACACCAGTGCGGGCCCCGCATGAAATTTTTCACCGGAGTTTTAGGGCGGGGTCTCGAAAACAGAGCCTCGGTCCATCACTAATGCTTGCTATGAAGTTAGTTGATTGTACTTTCAAGGGATGTTCCTTTCTTTTGTTGTGATCCGAAAATTTTAACATTTCAAAATACCGTTGGTGAAGGTAAGATACGTATTGGCGACGAATTAGAAGGTTACAGTTATGATTCATTATTGTCACTTCATCTGCCTCTATCTGTTACCACCAATTGACTATCCGTTGCCAATGCGTAGACATAACTTGATCTCTGTCATCTAGACATCTCAGTCAATGCTGATAATGGCATTTAACACGCCAATGTTTGAATTCACTTTTCTGACCCGATATCAGTGTCGATGTCACTATTTGATATCATAATTAACATTAAATGACGGATTCAGCCGATTCAACAGATTCCATAGGTCTCAGTTGGCCTCGTAATTAATAATTTTACGTATTTTCAATTGCATTCATTTTTTCTCATTCAGTTTCTTTTCTTCCTCTTCAATGTAATAATCTGTGAAGCACCACTGCTCGCTTCAACAATTATGCTCTTTGTGAACAACAACGACGCGTATGCAGAACTAGCCGATTGTTTAAAAATTGGACGGACCAGAAACAAAATTGTTTTCGTATGGTTTTCTGAGGAATATGATTGCAAATCAGCGAACGATTCTATAACGGTCAGTCAACGCATTTCATTAAATTTCATGCCTTCCTATCAGTAACGGATTTAGAATGAAATTTTTTGATCTGATGCGCAATTGATCATAAATGAGCTGATTTTTTTGAGTAAAAAAGTGTTTGGGTATCCGTATGGCGTTTTTTGTATAGGGCTGCGAGGTGGACGGGAAGCACGTGCTTCCAGTGCTTTTACAACAATCTTGCGCTGCCTCCCATTTGTGATCATGGTGGAGTGCAGACTTGGGCGGGGGGTTGCGCTACCTCTCCTTAGTAACCAAGGCTCTGAAGAAGTTGCAACACCACAGCCAGGCGCGGCGCCAGGGGGGACGGAGGGAGTTTCCCCCGTCTTTTGGATCCCCCAATAATTGTGAAAATTTTGACATTTGTGAAGAAAATTTCGAATTTCCCCCCATCTTTTGAATTCCCCACGTCTCTTGGATTTCCACCCCCAACCGGTTTCTGGCGCCGCGCCTGACCACAGCCATCAGCCTCTGCTCGTCTCTGGTGGGGCAAGTCGCCATGTCCACGGGGATATCCCCCATGGGGTCTCATACCCACGGCGAAAAATGGTTGGGGGAGATAGAAAAGTGAAAGAACGTGATTCTGACTTTTAAAAAAATTGTCTCCACGAAGCGACGAGCTAAAAAAGTCCCTGGGGGATATGCCCCAGATGACAAATATTTCCTCCAAATTCATCCCAGCCGTCGAAGCTTGGACATGTCTGGGGAAGGTGAATATGATGTGGCAGTGGTGCACATGGTCTGGTTATGTTTTCGTTGGGACGGCAGAACGTTTTTTTCGGACTTTCAGACATTGAATCACGTGTTTATTGTCTTAGCACCACAAATGAAGAAGAATCATATGCGCTCAACGATCAATTAGAAGCTTTATATTCAATTCAATATCTATTTGCAGAAGTGTCTCGAAATGATGAAGTCTTGTTTTTTGCCAACGTCTGCAGCAGCGGCAATCCTTATCTGCTCGCTATTTTTGTTTCTTGTCTTTCCGATGCGTCTGGGCTACACTTCCTGGAAAGACTCTTTCCGGCAAAAGGTAATTTTTCTGAAACTTTTTATACTTTATTGCAATAACTACCCAAGTGAAACTAAATAGATTCTTGGGTATTTGGAACCGGTCTATTTTTTGCTCTTTCACAGGTTATCGCCAATGCTTCGTTTTTACAAATTATTGCACGTGTTAGAAGCCTACAAGTAAACAAGCAATAACTAAATTTCGTATCTTATCCTTGAAAAACCCTTACTGATTGTGCAGAAAATTCTTAAAAGTTTACCTTAATTTGTACTACCATCGTAAAAATACTTGAATTTTAAACCATATCGTTTCGATTCACTTTGCCGCCACTTAACTGGAACCGAAGCTTGGTATTTAATCGATCATATTTGAACAAAAAGTCATTGAATTGAAAAATGCTTTTTTGAAAAGAAACGCGTTCTTGAGGCGACAAATTGTAAAATTTCCGCCAGATAGGTGACAGTATAGCAAAATTATTCAAAAAATAAGTTGCGCAGTTATGGACCCTAATGGACCTGTATGTTCCTCTTTACCTTTCAGGATCAAGCAAAGACTAAGGAGCAAAAAATTCCGCTGCAAGTTGCAGTATAAAATGGGCGCCAGCCTACATCACTTCGCCAATAATAATTGATGTGTGGAAGACTGCAACTTGCTTAGTTGTGCTAGTGCCGATGCGCCTGATGACAAAAGACGATGTCTGTGATGTATTTGGTTATTTACTTGCTCTGTAAAGTATATATATTGCAATAGTAGAAGTAGAAGCTGGTAGATTGCAGAGGTGGTGATGTTCACCCCCGCCCTGAGTTCCCAAAAATTTTCAGTGCAGCCCTTGCCAGCCGCTGGATGGCGCCCACCACTAATGTACAGTAACTACAGTAACTTTTTATTCCATCGATCGCGAAAACTCTCCAAATATCCAATATGGGTTTAAAAAATTTCACGTTCACCTGAATCGCTCCGTTATCAGTTCCATGAAAGCCGTCCGGCAGTTTGAATTCATAATTGGCCCACGAGTTCAGGAAATCAACTGAGTAAGAAGAGTTGGCCAACAAATAGCTTCCAGTCATAATGTCATTATTAAATAGACCATCGTTGAAAATGATGTTCACGCGCTCATCGATCCATTCCTCAATGAGGTGGTCAGCATTGATAACGCCAATATCACCATTCACAGAGAGCATCCAATCGTATTTCAGCGCGGCAATACTGCGAAGTTTGAACATGATCTGGAATTTAAAATATAACACAAATGATGTCTGCTCTGCGTCAAAAGGACGATGTTGACGAAGTGCACGGGAAATATTGCCGACTGATGTATGGTGGCACTAATTAGAGTACATGGGACCGTGCATGACACAAAGTACACTCGGAGCTTTCCACGCCATCTAAAAGTGGGTGGCGGGGAAGACGGCATTCTCCTACAAGCGGTCTGTATCCCACATTAGTTCATACCTCGCCACAACATACGAAATTCAGATTATTTCAGCCATCCCTTGCAAATTGCACTGTAGTCAGTTCCGCAGTGCACTAAAGTCAATGTTTTCTGTGCACTTCATAAATACTATCCACTTTAAAGAGGGCTCCATCAAGGCCGGATAAAGGGAGTCGGGGTTCAAAGCTAGGAACACTGTGCCGGATCCACCTAAGACCTCCGCGGGGGTCTTAAGCGTAAGCTTTAACTATAAACCTTTAACTAAATAAACAAGCATGCAAACTATACACCATAACATTCTTTGTCTCGGATTCGTCACTCCTATGATCCGATTTGTCTTGACAATTTTTACTTCTGCACGACTACCGACCTATCCTTCACCTCAAGAAAGGACGAATCGATAGAGCTTAATCGAGCACTGCGCATTAGGCGGCTTGCCTCACATTGCAGTAGAGAATCACATATATTGATACATTCGACGAGGCATGCTGAGACCGAGTCTACTGCATTCTCCAGATTAATATTTGCTGAATCGATGTTGGGTCGGCAATGGATCTGAGCTGTTTTGGGCTTCCAGTACAATTGTCCGATGGACTGTTGGGAGGAGCGGAAGCCTCATGCCATCTGAGGAACGAATTGAGGCAAAAAGGCTTGATGCGTGTTACCTGCATTTATCTCTTTCTGGATTTGGAGGTAAAAGGGCATTATCTTCCAGACATTCAACTGTTTTCCAACAATATTCTAACAGGTAAAAGCAAGACACCACGTGCAATAAAGTTAATCCAAATGAAAGGATACTTTCTTCTCCGCTGTTGATCACCACCAAATCCAAATACATAGCCATGAACAATACTACTTTACATGTACACTAGTTACGAGATAAGAAATGAATGTCAATTGAGACTGACAGGAATGTTCACAAATAAAAACGTATTTTGGTGTTCTGACAAGACATGAGCGTGGAGTTAGATTACGAACGTATAACATTAAAGCCCAAGGACTTCGATTTTGTTTGAGTGACCAGCGAAAAAGTTTTGGAGCATGAACTGCGAATAATTGAGATCCAGACCATCTGAGCAATTTGAGCCAACTGTCAACACTCGTCTCACCTACTCCGTGATTACCACTTCGACACCGAGTCAAATTTAAAAGCGGGGCAAAATTGACATGTAGGGCACTTCAACGGTATTCAATAAGTGCACACTATCCTCTGAAAACCGGGCAATGCGTCATACTTCTTAACTTCGCGTAACCCCCTTCTTCAAGCCAAAACACCTGCGTAATGCTAAGGTAAAAGAAACATTCTTAAATTACGAATCTACAACCGTTCGGCGAAATCTTTGGCGATTCGGTCGGCTGCTTTTTCATCTTTGATGGTGTACCTCTTGAATGGTTCACCTCGCCTCTCCACACCAATAAGCGACAGAAACCGCGTTCTCGCGATCTCTACGTTACAGGCCGTCACAACGGCCGTTCGCATATCTTTGATTGGCGCTTTGCTTGAACTTGCATTTCCCACGTTTTCTGTTGTGGCGCCTGGGCTTTTCTTGATTGGATTCGCTTTTGCTTTCTCTTGTTCAGGTGGCTTGTCGGACTTCACGCTGAAAGTTCATTTGGCTTATTGAAGTTTAGTTTAAAGCTGTCTTCGTCATGAAGTTTGATGTTTGCGCTGAAATGTCATGATGTTTGATCCTAAATTAATCTGCCCGATAGTTATGGTTAAAGTTATGATCTTTGAATGACTTATGTTTTTGTCAGCCACTAATGCACAAGAATCAAGAATCCGCTGTCGCCGAGTAATAAAAGGAAAGGTCTCCTTCCTATTACTGCTCACTGCTGAAGAACTAAAAGACATCACTGCAAGAATCGAACCCCTTTAATTTATCACATGCGCTATACGCAGGCGTAACACGACCGAGGCGTCTGTCTGTCCGTCAGTCAGTAAGTATGAGTCGTGACGCATTTGTATTTGATCAACCGAAATATCGACTAAAACTTGATCTTTGCCAGATGCGCCTTCATGCGAAAATTGCGACCGTAAAAGAGGCATACATTTGCAATAAAACTGCAAGTATAATATTTCAACTGTTTTTTTTAACTTTTCTCAAATTTGCTAATTCTTTAATCGAGTGGCACGGATTTCCAACTTTATTCTGATATTTCAAATTTCTTACAGTTGAAGTTTTCAATTTCTAAAGTATCTTTATGTTGCTGTACTGTAAGTACCCTAAATATCGCAATGTAGCAAGATAGCTTACGCGGAAGGCTTTCTGTTGACAATTTCATTTCTTGGCTGAGCAACTTTGATGTCCGTGAAGTTTTTAGCTTTACTTTTTACCCGTTTCGATGTGTTGTCCATGCCTGAAAATTGCTCGAATAGAATCCAGAGCCACTGAGATGGCTCCAGCCTCAAAGTCAAAGCTGGCGTTGTCCGGGCTCTTGGCCGGAGCCGCTGGACACATCCAAATTCCAGAGCCTGCACAGCACTGATAACATCTAGTGGAAATCATTAAAAAAATTGCCATAACGGTGACTTCTAATTCATCATCTGCCCGCTCAACGCATTCTACGCGACCACAAGTGATTCTGCGTGATTATAGATGATGTACACGATTACCTTTAAATGGATCTGCAGATTACCTGTCAAAAGCGGCGCGCTGTGTATATCCTCAACACGAGAGCCAACTGGACTGGACCTTCAATTGAAGAATCCCAAGTTATATGATGACTTCGCAGGTAAAGCGGGAAGGACAGAAGAGCGTTGGTCGAGGGAACGACGAGAAGCGAAGAAGCCTTATGTCAGACACATAGCTGCATCAAGTACCTACCTGCTGTCGTATTAGTTTCTGAGCAGGGCGCGAAACAGCCCGCATCAGACGCCAAAGCCTATTTTTAAAATCGCTCGCGACAGGCTGAGGATTTGTCTCAGCAGCTGATTATGATTAATCAAGATTGGAGCCAACAGCAAATTAATTACTCCGTGTGCCTGATAGTTCTGCAATGAGTACACCAATTACTAACCAATACCTTGAAAATCAATGCTTTTTGATATCGAAATGCCAATATCAGAACCAATACAAATATCAACCATAATTTTATGTTTTATTTTGGTCTTTTTGGTCGCAACGAACTTTAATGAAGTCATCACTCAAACGGTCTTCAATCGAAGTGTTAGACGGCTGCATTCGCGCGCATGGCAATAACGCTATGTTGACAGATCATAGTATCACAGTGACCTACTTAAGCCGTCCAAAGTTGGACGCATCTCCTAAGCGCTATGAACGATTTTGTTTGCAATGTTTACAAGTTCTAGAACGTAATCTCTGTGTTTGCTAAGTTGTTTTCGTTGTGCAATTTTAATTCCGAGTCAAGTGTGCATTTTTGAACACCAAAACTGAACTAGCAACAACACGAAAAAATTCAATTCAATCCCAAAAACTCTGAAAGCGACCCCAAAACTGTTGTACTGAACTTAACTCCAATGCACGCAATGGTCTGAACGTAGCCTCACAAGAAAATGAGTGGCTGACATTGGAAACTGAAAACGCTGTTTATTGTAAGTCAGTTATTTATTTTAAGTGAATACATCACAAACAAAAATACAGTAAAACAGACAGCACAACGTCAACGTATTAAACAGCGCAAATAATGTCATCCAATACGCACTCAAAGCAAACCCACTTGTTGGGTTTGACGGCATTTTTTTAAAAATCCG
>JAQGAX010000193.1:0-21063 GCA_034698105.1 Plectus exinocaudatus | reverse complement strand
CCCCCCCCCCCCCCCCCCCCCCCCCCCCCCCCCCCCCCCCCCCCCCCCCCCCAACCTCCTAGACCCCCTGGTTACAGGTATGCTTAGTACTAAGCAAAAGTACATAGTAGTTGGTTGTGAATAAGGCTTACACATATGATTCATTACTAGCCCAACCAACACTTAGCGTTTTCTGGCACGCGCGATCTTTCGGCTCAAATTTCGGATAGACATGTTTGGACAATGTCAACCTCAAATGGGACCAATCAATAAAGAATTCATAGGGCTTTTTAATTCTAGGGTAACTTTTACCCCTGGTCATAATGGAACTTTGGGTCTAAAAACGCGAAAAAATCAAAGAAAACGCCCAATATTGCAAATTAAATTTTTGGCTATTTTGTTCAAAAACATTTAAAATTTAAAATCATGACCATTTTCAGAATCATCTCGTCATTTGCAATCGAATGGTATATAAATCGTTTTTTGGTGACATTTACCCAACTTTGTAACCTCTTAAAAGTTTAATCGTGCAAATTTTAAATTTCCCGCCGAATCTCGCCACGAACATCATTTTTCACTTTTCTAATCTGATTTTCGGAGTTTTTTCACTGAAATTATATGAAATGCCGAGTTTCAGCAAATTCTATGAACATTTTATGATCTGTGCCAAGCCAAGTTCGGTCGTTAGAAAAAGCCTGTCTTAAATGCTGTCAAATTCTTTGACGCACTTAAGATGAATTTCTGACCTGTCATATTGTCGTCCGTGAAATCGACCACGATTTTTCGCTCGTCAGAAAGTGATGCATTAGGTAAAGATGTGGTCATATTTGCTGTTGTAATGACGATCATCTGCTTCTGCTGTTCAGTGAAAGGGTATTGATCGAATGGCATTTGAAAGCAAATACCGTAACTGCTGATGCTCGTTGCGAGACCAATTGGGATTTTCAATGAAATGGCCTTCTCGGTCACGTTAACCATAGGAATCTGTTGGGCTATTAGAGAGAGAAAGGCCAAGTTGACTTCTTTTGCAAATTTCTGTCTCAGTTCATGAATTGTTACATTCAGAGCTAGAAGTTTTTCCTCCAGTAGTAAATGCGCTAAATATAAATTAAAATTACCGCCCTGAGACGATAATTCTGTCGTAACACTATTTGAAAACCGTTCAGTTAAATTTGTCTTATCTCCCGCTTCATTGTCGGTTAAAAATACTAAATAAGTGTGAACTAGATGCGGAACACCATTCGGCCATGCCTTTTGAAAAAACGATTCTTTTGAAAGATTTAAATCGCCAAAGAAATTGTTAATATTGTTTTGAAGTTCAGAATTCGATAGATTATTGAGCTCTCCTACTTGTAATTGCAAGCAAACCGTAGACTTCGGCAGAGACATATTTTGCTGAAAATTGATGCTCATGATAGGCACATTTTTGCTGCTGTTAAATTGGCTACGAATATCCAAAGCCATTTGCGTAATAAGATAGCTGAATACAGCGACTGTAATTATGGTCGCAATATTTGAAGCAAACCATTGAAAAAATGTGGTTAGAGACCTCCTTGTCGCGTCCTGCTTTGTCTCAGAGTTAGCCGGCATCGCTGTTTCTCCAAGTTCGACGACTGCATTTTCACTTTCGATGGACTTGCTTTTGTTGCGCCAGTATTTTTCGTTAACCATTCTCAAAAGCGCAAAAATTACATTTAAAATGTGGACAAAATGAAGTCCAAGGAAAAGACCGATAATCCCTCCAAGTTCACCAACGAATGACACGAACGTCCAAGTGAAGGTTTCTTCAAAGACTGGGTACTGAAAGTTTTTTATGGATAAAATAACCTTTGCATTATGAACCTCGTCGAAATCCCACACGTCGTTGAAGTATTTATAGGTTCTACGCTCGCACATGTCAAGACATTTGCTTAAACAGGCTCCATCTTGTACTCCACTGAAGTTCAGGCATGTGTAGTAATGCGCGAGATTACAAGTATTTGAGGACGAAATCGTCATTGTTAACCATGTTACAGCAGTGCAATTGCACAAAGTTGTGATTAATTCCATGCGGCACAAACTCGAGCAATCTTCATATGTCTGAGATGTACTGCAATGGGTGAAACCATTCACGAAAGGTTGAGCTCGAATAAGAGAACCGAACTCAAGTGTTACTCGGGTTTCGTAGCCCAACCATCCTCTAACGACATCCCCAGAATAGTCGGAGGTTTTCCAATAAAGCTTACGAAAATCTATTGCTATCCACCCGCGATTTAACCAGACAACCTGGCGGGGTCATTATGGAATCAAATAAGTCGAAGCCTAGTTTTTGATCCTCAAGGAACAAGGATCCACAAGGAACTCCTCTATCTTGCTGGATGTTTAATCATGTAAAATCCTACCCCTTTCCAAGTGGCTATTTTTAATTTTTCTGTTGCAACAGCTCGCTAATTATTACTGAATTTTTACGCATATTGAATTTTAGCCGAAAAATAGCAGTAGCAGCACGGTCCAAAAATCAAAATAACGTTGTGATCCCTCTTATGCATTGAAAAAATTTCATCAGCCGAACCTTGCGCACGCCCCAGAGGCCTATTTCATAATACTGCTGTAATTAAATTACAATCACCGCATTTTCCTTTGCGTCACAAACAGTTTTATGAAATACTAGTAGGACCTGACGGCGGCTGCATAATAAGGACATCTGCTGTAAATGCTAGTTTGCTAACTTTCTTTTGCCTCGATTCCTTAATGACCCTAGGCAGAGATGATTCTGAAGCCAAAAGTGCAATTTCACTATCCACTGTCAAAGGAAACGCATCCAGCGCAACCTCGTAGCAGATTTGGCGATCGCTTAAAAAAAGTGTTCTCGTGCTGTTTATATTCTTGCTGCGTTCACTAATGCCGGAAGCCGATGTTCGATGCCAAACAGAAAATGAATAGAGAGCGGCAACCTCCGCGCCAAGCTTGGTCCTCAGTTCGTGTATGGAGACATTTATTCCTCGCAGCTGGGACTCCAGATATATTCTCGCTGGCTGTAAAAAGTCCTTGCCCCAATTGGGCCGCAGGTCGTGGTCGTAGCTATTGATTTCCCAGCCTTCGTCAAACGTCTCCAAAAATGATAATTGCATCAAATAGGTATGAATCACATTTCGGAGCGAATTCGGCCATATTTCACGCAAGAAGCTAGCCTTAGTAATATTCCGTTGGAAATAAGCAACTATGTTGTTGTAGTGGTCCGCACTCGTTGCTTGGGTAAAATCATCGGTTCTTTTAGTACTATCTAATTCACCGGGAAAGAGTGGAAGACAAACAGATGCGCTTGGCAATGTAATATTTTTTTCGAACATTATTTCCAATGAAGATGAAGTCTGATCGTCCATGTATTTCATAAGAATCTGCACTGATATTTTTGTAGTTATTAATCCGAAAGCAATAAAAATTGTGGTTCGAAGAATCCATTTAAAAAAGTTGGACCTCGCAATTTTTGGTTTGCATTTTGGCAGTTTTCCTTTCGCAAGAACTACCAAGACGAACATGATAAGTGAAAACTTTGAGCTCTGGCTATGAATGTTGACTGACCGAATAGCTACTGTCGCTTGTGGTTGAACTATTGTAGTTTTCCTGTAACGGCAAATTTCGTTTTCACAGCAACGTTGGTTATTTTTCAGCTAGACGTGTTCAACATAGGTATACAGTAATGGATGTCTGATGCCAGGGGGGTCTGGACCTTTTCGGGGGGGGAGAGGAGTATGGCACCTTCGTGTCGGGATTTCGGCGAGAGGAGGGGTCAGGCCAGAGGGGTCCGACCCCCCTCCCCCGGTTACACCTATGGTGTTCGACTTCAGACTGAAGTGAGAGTGGAGGAACAAATAAGGAACATTTTTTTGCATTTATAGACAAAATTTACCTATGACTTATCCACAAAAGTGAGTATTTGTTCCAGCATGAAAAGGTTCATGCGCGAAATTGAGCTGCTGTTACGAATGACCAAGGCACAACTCGTAACGAATTACTTTGGCGATTCTTAACTACACCCTATCACGTTTTTTGCTGACGGACAAGTATGAAGCATTTTTTACCACGCAACGAAAATTGATGACTATGAGCAGGGCCGATTATAGGGGTCTCGGGCCCCTGGGCCAAAATGGCCCTGACTATGAGTGTCTCACTTTTTCGGATTACGGTCCTCTCTTCGGCATCCTCTTTAGCCCTTACAAGAAAATTTTTGTTCCCATTTCTCATGCCACAAACAGAGAATGTGACCGGAGCATAAACTGAATTGTCTAAGTGCTTTATTCTTTGTTAGGGAGCGCAAATGATCCTCCAACAAAAGTATTACAATACCTTTCTATCGAATGCGCCATTGAGTCCGTGATATGATTCGTTTCCTTACTTGCAGATTCATCAATAACTTTGGACGGGAATAAAACTTCTGTCAGTAGGTCACCAACAATCCCTCCACAAGCAAAATTTTTTCTCCGTAATAGCATCTCTATGAAATGGAGGATTTTGATGAAATCCAACCCCAACCATAGTCCGATTGCACCTGCAAAAGCGCCAAAGAACGTATCCAGCGTCCAAGCGTAAGTTTCTTCAAAGAGGATGTAATCAAATTTGGCCAATACCAGTTCAGTTATTAACAAAGTTCCGTTTTTGCCCTCTGAAAATTCGTGATCGACATATTCGAGATCAAGACTGAGACTTTCGCAAGAGTGTAAGCAGCTATTTTCACAAATTGTCTTTTCGTATGATAGACGGCTGTCGTTTAAGCACACCAAATACTGATCCAAAACGCACTCGTTGTCATTCAAATTTATTGTAATATCGAGCTATATTCTGTCAATTTGATATGCAGAAGCATTTAGGTACCAGTTTATAAAAACATTAAAGAATCTCAATCGTGGGTCAAGTTCGGACTAAGTATAAAATCAGAAATTTTCGGTCGCATTATAGGAGAACTGCGGTCGACAAACGAAAATTTGATAGAACGTCAAGTAAAGCATGCTGATCATCGCTACCCACTCAGTTTTTTAAAAATTCGACCCCCTTGTATCACTTTTTTGCTCCACAAAAGTCACCGAAGAGCAAAATACGGCAACAGGCATTTACCGCAATTTGCCGCATATGAGTAAATTACTTAAAATAGCTCAATTTTTGCTGGGCAGGTACAGAAATGACGTGAAAATGTACCAATAAAAAGTCACCGCGTAGTGATTGAAAAGAATTTGAATATTAGAATACGATAAAAGTAAATGCCACCGAATACTTTCTGACTTTACAGTAGCTGGTGCTGGTATGTTGGAAACGCCCCCCCTCCCCGCCTAGATAGGAGTAGGGCTCTAAAAAATATTCTAGATATATTCTGGAATATTGTAAATTCTAGAAAAGAATGAGGTTGTGGGGTTAGCTCGATAGTACAATATCAGCCGTCGATGTTGCGTAATTGAATGTTGATGTACAATTGCACACTCGGCTGATGTAATGTTCCTTGCAGTCGATCTTGCAAGCATATAACGACTGCCTTGAGCTGCAGCGAGTTATGCCATCGACTTCTGGTAAAGCTACTTTGACGCCGGCCACATTCATCAGCACAACCAGCTTTTGGCCGAACATCGGCGAAAAGACAGTACTGTCATCTATGTCGTCATCATTTACCACAGGCCGCCCACTGAAGTCGATGAATAGCTTTCTTCCACTTTCCAAATTGGCGTTCCATGGGTAAGGCGCAATTATTGGTGGCGTTGACTGAATGGTGATGATATCTTTTCTCACTTTCGTCAAGTTTTGCTGATCAAAACGCATCAGGTAACAAATCTTCTGCAAACTAATGTAGCAGACTTCGGTGAAATCTATGGAGCGGGGTTCACGTTGCAAATGATTGTACACAAAGACATTCAAATCATAAGCAATGGCTATATCGTGACCGAATTTCTCTCTGAACGCAGCCGTTGTTACATTGTGTGCTGTCAAGTGTTTCGCCAAAATATTTATCGCCTCAAGTAAGTCGTGGTTGGGGTTGGTGTCATTCAAGCATGGGTTGCTGTCATCTTCAAAATATTCGAAATAAGTTATACAGACCAAGTACTGGTGAGCTATAAATAGGAAGGTTGTAGGCCACAGTTTGTCTTTGTTTAGTAGGGTTTCCTTAGACGAAAATTCTCTTTCCATGTCGCTGTGGATGTGCTCTTGATAAAACGTATCCTTTAAATTTGCAGTCATTTGAAAATGAAACAGTTCAAGGGTGAACACCGGCAGGCATAGTGTTGTTGGTGGTAGAGTTATCGTTTGATTGAACATGGGTTTGACATTGGATGATGTTGCACCATTCACATATTGAAGTAACAGAGAGCTACCAGTTGAGACAGTTAAGTAACCAAATGAAATCAAAATTGTCGAAAAAAATGCTTTTTCTACGAACCATCTTACGGTCAGCATACCCTTCTTCGTATTTTTATTCATTTTGCGCTCTGACTTCATTTTGCCAACGCTTCAAAGCTGTAAAGAATTTTGTTTTCTCAGCGCATGATACAATCATTAAAATCTGACCCGTTTTAACCTGTTTTACTACTTTTACGCTTTCTGTATCTGATGAGTCAAATATACCAGTTTTCGCGTGGGATTCCTCACCTGGTGACTATGAAATTGTTCACAAAGAACCAACTTTTGTCCATAAAAGTTGATAACTGAACGTTGCTGACTCGTGAAGGGTGAAGAGAAACTCGTTGGTGGCACTAACTCTCATCAATGTTTATTTATGCGGATTCGCATCTTTAAATGCAATAAAGCGGTTGTCTGTCATCGACGTGGCACAAAAGTCATTCTTATGCGCAAAGTAGCGCAGATTGCCATTTACCCGGCACACAAGAAATTGCGTTATAGTCGAACGAGATTAGAAGCGCGAACAAACGGTCAAGCCCGAAGCTACAGTATTTGCTGTGTGTGGAAGTAGCTCAGAGGCGGAATTATTCTCATGAATATTCATGCGGATGCGTTATCATGACAGCAATTAAGCTAAAATGCAAGTCATTGGGCTGTTAACTCATTGGACTGACAAAATAATCGTTGCGTAAACTTAAATGATACAAGTGGTGCATGACTGACGCAATTAAATGTCTCGAGCAAGTCTAGCATGGATCAATGTCTATTATATGAGCATCGGAGCGGTTGGCACAAGTTATACTTAGCGCCCATTCTCATTGTACTGACAAAATAATCGTTGCGTAAACTTAAGTTTGACTTAGCGCCCATACCTGTAATGGGTGTCCGAGACCAGGGGGTCTGGACCTACTCTGGGCGGTGGGGGGTGGGGGTCAGGGCACCTAGACCCCCTGGTTACAGGTATGTTAGCGCCATACCTGTAACAGGTGTCCGAGGCCAGTTGGGGGTCTGCCTGGTTTGGGGGTACACGGTACGGTGCCTTCGTGTCGGAATGGTGACGACCATGGTAAAGCGGCAGTCACAGTGCAGCGACAAGCGACAGGCTACATTGGTCGCCAGCTACATTTTTTGCTTGTCGCTGCATTGTGACTGCCACTTAACCACGATCGTTGACTTGGTCAAAAATTTGGCATTCATTAACTGTTTCTATTGCGAAAGTATCAAATTAGGACGTTCTGACTCAAAAGTAGCACTTTTAGAGTGCTCTTCAGTAGTGCGCCTTCGAGTAGTACAGACTCCCTGCAAAGGAGTACAGTGCTACTTAAAGTAGCACGCAGGCGCGTAGCCAGAAATCGGAAACTGGGGGGGGGGCAGAGATACCCTAGCCGGCCGCCTATAGTAAAAAAAATGTTTCGCGCCATTTTGGCGACCTTTTTGCAGAAAATGTTGAAGAAGTCGGTCATCTTGGCGACTTTTTTCCTTTTTTTTAAAAAAAAAGGGCGCTAATTTTGGCCGGAGGTACCCACCGTGCACATGTAAGCAGGGGCAACTCGACACTTTTCACTTTTCGGGCCTCCAAAAACTGGGGGGGGGCAAATCCAAACACCGAGGGGCAACGCACCTTCAAGCATGATACTATGATAGCAGTGAGAAAATGAAAGCAAATGACTTACCAGAGAGCAAGATAGGAAAAAGAGAGCTCATTAAAGCACTATAAAATATATAAGTGCGCAAAAACTGCGAATCTAATTCTAGCTGCTCGCTGGTTGAAATTGCCAATAAGGGATGCCAATAGATTGTCTGATCTATGTGGTTGGGTCTCATACAGATTGGCCTTTTGCAGGTAGAAATACCGTATCTTCTTGAACGCTCCACCTGAGCCTAAACGAAATAAATGAAATCAGAAAAAACCGACCAAACTTCCAAAAACTTTGATAGTTTCACTTGGATTGTTGATGAATTAGCAGTCAACATATAAGGAAGAAAGGAACTAGGAACCAGAATTAGCACTGTAGTCGTTTGGTTGCCATTGGAACGCAGCCATGGCAAAGAAGTCTGTGAAGAAGTTGTCTACTCGAATCGAGCGATCTCAGAAGAAGAAAAAGGAACAACGAACGAATCCTTTCGAGCTCAAATTCAATCGAACGAAGCATAAGGTTGCTTTTTCTTTGAGTCTTGAAAGGTTCAATCATATTGAGCTATCTTAGGAATCACTTCTTTACAAGAAATTTTAAAAATACTGTAGGACCCGGATAAGTGCAGCCTGACTAATTGCAGGGGTTTCCTGGCTCCCATCTCCTATACTTCATACAGTAAATGAACCCGGATAAGTGCAGGCCCCGGTTGATTGCAGGTTTTTCCTGGCTCCCGAGAGGCTGCACTTATCCGGGTTTTACTGTAATCCCATATTCCGTCGTAACAATTCTAGGTTGTATACATTCGTCGTAAAAATCGTACAGTTGTTAAGTCATAATCATTTTAGATACGAATTAAGTTTGCTTATAAACGGAGATAATGTGTCTTGATTTGTATTAATTCTCTTCAAATGAATAATTTTAATTTTACATTTGTGGATGAGTATCATTTTCAGGTTCTGGGCAAGAAGACCTCTCTTAAGACGGGCGTGCCCGGCGCATCGCGGAAAAGAGCGAACGATGCCCGAAAAGAGACCTTGCTCAACGAGTACAAAACGTTCGGGAAAGTCAATGTGGTATGTAATCATTAGACACTCGCTTCAATGGTACGTGCTCATTGCATTGTGTCTGGAAATGGACAAATGCGCACATGGTTGCATTTCTAACCGCTTCGAAAACCGAATAGGAAAGTTTCTGGTGTGTAGAAGATGTAACATTCTTGAAATTTTCAGCGTACTTGACATTTTCGATTTCCAGTGCAAAATTACTATTGTGATCAGATTTAATTTTTCAGTGCTGCGCTCAAATACAGGAAATCATATGATGACGTGTGTTTTAAAGTCTTATTTGCTTGAAAGTCTTGTCTGGTTCTGACTTTTAGCTTCGGAAAGTTTATTGCGTTGCTTTAGGTCGTTGATAAGCGAGTTGGTGAACGCGATCCAAATCTGACTTCGGAAGAAAAATCGGCTAAACGATTTGCGCTCGAGCGTCAAAAAGCCTTCCTCAAACGCGGACAGAAATTTCGTCTCGAAGAGCCGCAAGATGATAGCGATGATGGTGAGCGAATTATTTATTTATCATCAAAATTCAGTGTCTTTCTTTGTATTACACGGTTGACGCAAGTTAGACTGCTTTTTTTTACCCGTCGTGTCTGCGTTTCGACCTTGGCGCTTACTACTTGGATATTTCTTTTTGTGATCAGGATGGGTTGAAGTTCATATGCACTATTTTTAATCAAATTATTAATAAGAAGTTCTGCTATTACCTAGCCTGGCTTGTCGAAGCGTTTGCTTAGAAATTAGGTTTTCATCTTTCTATCATTGACTACGCCCTCTCCATATTCTTCGAGTCCGAATTATAATTGACTTGCTTTCTGAAACGGCGTGATGTTTATTAAAGTCATCGTTATTCAGGCGAGCAGTTGACTCATCGCGGCGAGACCCTGGCCGAAATCGAAAAGCACGATCGGCCGATGTCCGACGACGAGGACGAAACCGGGAATATCAGCGCCGATGTTGTCGCCAGGTCAGTGCGCTCCGTTATTATACTTTCTTTGTTGAATCCCTTCGCTTCTCTTTTTCAAATGGAATAATCAAGCACTGGTTTGCATTTGCTCTCAGATTATCAACAAGATATACCAATATATATGTAGATATATCAGTACCATTATTTTGCATTTTTTCCTGAATTCCTCTCCAACTTTCAACAGCTGTTACTGCATAGTTTTTGTGATACTATTTATTTGCAGGTCTCATTTCGGCGGCGGTCCTTCGACGAATAACGCGGGCGAGGACAGGGCGCTGTCCAGGAAGGAGCTAATCGCAGAGCTGATCGCCAAGACGAAGGAGCAGCGCTACAACAAGCAGATGCAGCGGGACGAGCAACTGGACATGACTGACAAGCTGGACGAGCAGTGGAAGCAGTTGATGGCGGAAGGGGGACTCAGCGACGTCATCGTCGGCAGACAGGTTCATCATTGATCCTTTTCTTGGCGCCAATTTGGAATCTGTGCGTGTCGCTTACAATATTAAGACAGAATCGCAGCATTTACGGGAGGGAAATTTGGCGTTACGTACCTACCCTTGTCCAAGTCAAAGTCGCGCTTCTGCTTGTAATCCGTTCATATTGCATGCGCCCGATTTTCAAGTAGCCTAGCGCAGAAGGTAACTGCAAGGGATTGCGGTACAACTCGGAGTTGGTCGTGCGCCAGTCGTATAGAATTATCAGCCAAACACAGTTTTGAGTGTGTGCCTTTTAACCCGTAAATTTAACGTTTCAGTATTAAAATCTGTAACGCATATATGCGGTAAATAATGATTTTCCGCTGAAAAGGAATCATATACTTTGATCTATTAACTTCTGCAGTACGCACATTTCTTTCGATTCAGAATCATTTATGGTCTGTATCATCCAAAAAATGACGAAGTGTACGTCTGCTCTTTTTCGTAATTACTCACATATTTTAGAGAAATGATGACTCGGCGTCAGTGAAGCTCGAAACGAAAGCGACCGAGGGCTATGACACGCTGGTCAGACAGCTGCAAGTGGACAGTCGACGAGTGCGCGCTAGCGAGCGACTCAAGACTCCAGAGGAGCTGGCCAAAGATGAGCGCGACCGACTGCAGGTTAGTTTTGACTAATTCGTAATGTTTGCAGGCAGGCAAGCAAGGCAAATTTTTATGAATTTCCGCCTCTTTTTGCCTGATTATGTTAATTTTGACCCTGATTATGCAAATTTTCTCCTGAACACCGATTTTCGACACCCATTACACATAGGTGTAATAGGTGTCCGAGGCCAGGGGGGTACAGTACCTTCGTGTCGGGATTTCCGCGGTAATTCAAAAAATCGCCAAAAATTTCTGGACTTTCTCGCTGGGTGGGGGTGCGACCCCCCCTGGACCCCCCCCCCGGTTGCACCTATGCCATTACATGTATGATAGAAGCTACCAGCAATAGTTGTCCTTGTGGTTCTCAGACTTTGGCACTATCATGACATTTCGTCGCACCGACCTCATTCCTTGTTGTTTTATAGGACTTGGAGAAGGAGCGCTTGAAAAGAATGGGCGGCGTCGGTGGTTTGATGGAGCATCGTTCTGCTGACGACGATGACGAAAACATGGCGCAGTTCGCCAAGAGCGACTTCATCGTCAAGTACGGGCCGGACGGTCGACTGCTCAACGCCGACAAGGTACTTCCTTTTTTATAGTCAAAATTTGTCGATGGGTTAAATAGAAAAGCGAGTTTTGGTCCTACCACGATAAGTAGCCTGCTCGTTGCGGGACCAAATTCAATATTCTGGTTGAATGATTGAAAAAGTTTGGCTGGACCCTATGCGAGGTTTTGCCCACAGACAAAATACAATGTTACTGAGTAACTTTTTCAAGGTAGAAAAACCGACGGTCCGCGTGGTTCGCATCGACAACGAATCGTCGGACGAAGACGAGGAGTACGAAGATGACTTTGAGGCAGCCGAAGGTGGAGACGACGATGATGTTGAGGAAGGCGACGACGAAGACGGCGATGACGAGGAAGATGCTTCAGAACTGAGCGATGAAGAAGGTATCGATGGTCATGAAGATGAGGACGACCAGGATGAACCTCAGCCAATTGAAAAGAAAATAAAGGTTTGTTGATATTATACGTTTTGATTGAACGCTTCTGCGTCATAATTTGATAGCATTATCTTGGTGCATTGGCAAACCATCTCAGCTGAAAAATATATTTTAAAAGCTTTCATTTACGTACTTTTTAAATTAAATGGTAAATGGTAAATTTCCGATAGCAAGCTAACGAGATCACAAGCGCATTTTTGAACTGTCGTTTGTGAGAGCGACGCTTATTTGCGTCAGTAGCTCAAGAATTCTTTCGTTTTTCAAAAAAAAACAAAATTAAATTGAAATTTTTCAGGTTTCCAGTAAAAAAGACATAGTTCCGCCGAAAAAGGCAGCGACGATCCCCGAGAAGGTGAAGGGCAAGAAGTCGTCAGCAAAAGTAGAGCAGGCGATCAACAGTCTTCCCTTCGTGTTCGACATGCCGAAGTCCTATGAAGCGTTCAAAGAGTTGCTGCAGGATCGGCCGGCTGCGGAAGTGGCGCTGATCACGGAGCGCCTGATTAAGTGTCATCATCCTAGCCTGAAAGAGGGGAATAAGCAGCGGCTGGCGAGGCTCTTCATGTTTGCGCTCAGGTATAGTATGACGTCATTTTTACATGGGGTAAGGAGAAATTCTTATCGAGCACCTCAACGTCCACCTTGATCTTCAGAGTTACGGTAGCTTTATCGTTGTGGGACCAAACGTTTTGAAAATCGTTTCACGTTGTCTGAAAGTTTTTCTCTGTGCCCAAATGCTGCTGTTTTGAAGGACGAATAGTTTAACGTGCGACTTTAATGTTCAGATACTTCGACGAAACGGCCGCGAACAAGGATTGCGTCGATGTGGCCAAGCTAGACAGTCTTGCGAAGCCCTTGTACGCCTTGCTGCGGTTCAACCCCGACGACGGCGCCAAGTGTGTTCGTGCTCTGCTCAAAAGGTTCAGGAATATTGCCGTCAAGAAGCGAAGAAGACTTCCTGGTATGTACAGTAAACATCGCTTATAGCGGTAAATGGGGGACCGACAGATTTTGACCGGTATTAGCGAATACCGGTATAAACTATTTTATTAGGCGTGGTAGGATACCCTCTGGGACCGGCCAGTCTTGACCGGTATAAGCGATTTACCGTTAAAACCGATACCGCTATAAGCGATGTTCACTGTAATACGTCTCTTTTGGAAGTTACTGTAGTCTCTAACCAATTAAAGATGTATTTTTGTCACGCAATTTCTACGCCCTCGATGAGAATAAATCTTGCATCTTATCCCCCGATCGTCGGAGGTTGTCCTATAACTGGCCTGATTTAGTTTTTAATTTTTTGCTATTGCGCAAAAACTGTGTGCATGTTCGACAATTAGAGCAAAAATAGACTGCCAAATTTACTGACGTTTCAAAACATACTTCCCACAGGTTTATATTTAAACCAGTAATGTTTGCGTTGGATAGCTCTATGTACTGAAGTGAATGCTGTTCCCATTACTGTGATGAAAAGAACTTCACTAACTATTATAAAATCACCCACCCACCCACTTTTTCTACAGGCTTCAACATGCTGGCATTGCTGCGTCTCGTGCCGACGCTGTTCCCGGCGTCCGACGTCTGGCACCCGGTAGTGACGCCCTGCTTCCTCGTCGCCACGCACGTTCTCGCCAACGCGCACATCGAATCGTCCCGGGACGCCGCCAAGGGGCTGCTGCTGTGTTCGACGCTCGTCGAGTACGTCTGCGATGGCAAACGGTAGTGTGCTTGATTCGTTAACCCGTCGAAAATGTGTTTCGCTGAGGAATGTTATTGAAAGGCCATTATGTTTCAATTGACGTTGGCTTGCGGCACAGTATATTTATGCTGAGAATTTAAAACGTTGTACGCTATGGAGCGGACTGAAATTGCTCAAACTGCAATTCTCGAATCAATAAACGTACTTCTTTGCAGATATCTTCCCGAGGTGGTGGCGTATCTGCGGGGTGTTCTTCTCGCGGCCGTTGATCATGACGATCAGGAACGCTCGCCGACCGGAACGTTCCCGATTTCGATGCCTCATCGCAAGATGCTGCTTGTTGCGCAGAAGGTGACTTCTGTGGTTTATTCTTTGCGGCTAGAAATGTATGGCGTCAACATGATAATTTGTGAGATCTCTTCACCAATGCAGTGAAAATCACAAGTGCAATGTTTATGTGAATCGGTTGGGGTTGGAATTCGCGATCATTGAGATATTTTGGTGAATGAATACCTTCCACCTCCTTTGCGACGTGTTGAGAATGAAATTATAAAAGAAAAACTAAAAAGATTAATTAATTTTAGGTGGCAAACGTCGATGTTCCGCCGGTGAGCTTATCCGAGGTGTTCACACAGCCCAAAGCCGACAATCACAAAGCTGTCGAGCAGTTCAAGCTGTCGGTGATTCGCTGCGCTGTTGGTTTGGTGCAGAAATTCGCTCAGGTATGATAACACTTTTGTACAGCATTGAAACTAACCCGTCGTTGTTGTGTTTCGGTTTTGTGGTAAAAGTGTGCGTTGTATTGGGGATTTATTGAATTCAGTGCCGCATCCTTCTCATTTACATAAACAGTATAGTAAATACTACGTATAATTCTACTTACAGTTTGCTATCTGATCATCAATAGATCGGTGCCGTATTCACCATTGTAAAGATTACGGGCCGTGATGTATTCAATCGCATAGGATGGACAACGCAAGATTAGTAATCCGGCTGTTGATGAATACGGCTCCGGGATAGGCTACAAATAGATTCAATCACCCTTCGAAATTTTTTTGCTCGAATGTCTAAAATTATGGCGTCAAGCGTCCGTGACAGACCTCCTTAGACATCCCCTACCTCTTAAGGCGTGATATAATTTATGAATGATCCCAATAAATACGGTAACATTTGTGCTCATTTGGGAAACAATTCCAGATCTATTCTCAATCGACGGCGTACGGCGCGATATTCGTTCCATTCGAGCGACTTCTTTCTCGATTACCCACCGAGAATTATCCAGAATCATTGACGGAGGATGTGGGCGATTTGAGGAAAACGCTGAACGCAGAGATTGCCATTCGCTCGCGGCTGCTTCAGTTGCAGAAGCAGAAGGGCCAGAAACCGATGGTCAAGATGCTCGAGCCGCGATTCGAGGTGCGTGATAATTTTGGTTGATTCTGTGATGCCTTAGCAGATGGAGAGAAAGTTAGACTAACCCGTCCTCAATGTGTTTCAGAAGTATTTTAATATCGTTTCGGTGTTAGCGGCATAATAATAACGTGGGCGTTTCCTACCAAGCTAATTATTATTTATGAATTCAGTGATGCATGTGAAATACATGTCGTTCTGTTGTTGAGCTACGTGATGTTGTTCGTGAATCTTGGCTAGGATTATATGCTTTTATGTATTTTTTCTTCATCACTTCTAATGCCATCATTTCTTATTCCATAAATTTTGTGTATCTTTCAGGAAAACTTTGACCCTGAACGACCGCGATTGAATCGGGACGCGAATCGCAAGGGGAAGAAGGCAGCCGACAAACGTTTAGTTCACCAGTACAAGAAGGAACTGCGTGGAACCGTTCGCGAACTGAGGTACTTATTTTATGCCGTGTCAGAAATAGTGATGGTTCGGGGCCCCCGGAACCATCCATGTAAGTGGGGGTTAGGCTGGCCCCCAACCCGAGAAAAAACCTGAACCTCCCCTCCAATCTGAGAAAAAACCTTGAACCCCCCTGAAAATCGGCCGAAATTTCAAAAAATTTGAATTCGCGCCAAATTATTTTAGCCTGATTGTGTAAATTTTGACCCTGATTATGCAAACTTTTTCCTGGACCCCTCCAACGTTCGTCGCCTGTAACATGTGTGCCCGGAACCCGGGCTGTCGAAAAAAGTTCTGAAAACCCCGGCTGTATGCGCCTGTACATCATTAGTCAGAAATATTCAGTAGAATTACATGTACTAGCCAAATACAATGGGGGCACTGCGATCTATTCATAAATTCATTAATGACAGTTCCGATAAGGAAGAGTATTTGTTCCACATCTGAGTGCAATTATTTGCAGGAAGGACAACCAATTCCTGGCGAGAGAGCAGCGCAAGGAGGCGATGACGAGGGACAGCGAGCGGCGCGCCAAGACCAAGAACCTGATGAAGTCGCTGATGGGCCAAGAGGCCGACTACAAGCAATTGAACAAGAAGAAGAAGTTTAAGTAGTTGAAGACGCTATTTTGTTTTTGCCTGAAAGAGGTTGATTGTGATTCATTTCGTTCGAATCAGACGTGGGCGTGGATGGGTTGTGCTTAAATTTAACCTACCGTACCCGGGTGACCACATGGAATAGTTTTACTATGACCCATCGGGGAGACTGAAAAAAAATCGATGGTTACACTGGCTACTATGAATAAATTTTGAAGAAGGTGACGCCGATTTCCTAATTCCACTCCTATCCAGTCGCTGACTCATTCCACCAGGCATGGATTGCATGCCGACGTCTGTTTCGATCAGTTGTTGGCAAAATGCGTCATTGCTTTGACCATGAATATGTTGAAGAGAATACATTGAGTTGTTTCTTGAAGTTAAGGTTGAGTTTTCATGTGGGTCGCATGACGGTTTGAAAGCTCGGTACTAATCAAACAACAAAAAATAGTCGCATGTTCGGTCGGGCTATTATTAGTAGTCGGCAGATTTGAAAAAGCTTGAAATGCTGGAGAACGTTCCAATCGCTTTCGTTGGGTATGCAGAATTGAACATTTCACGCAGGCGATAACAAATTAGTGGCGTATCGTATCAGGCTAGCATCAACCGATGTATGCGAGGTGGACGAGCGCACCCTATAGGGGGGCCATTCATATATTACATTTTGCTTTTTTGGGCGTTCTCACCCCTTGCGCTCCGCTTCCGTCACGATTCGATCGGCGGTTTGGACCCTCCTCTGCAACGCTGTAGACAGGGCGATTCCATAGATATGTCGCCCGAGCTAGAAAGCATCAGCAATTCCAGAAAACAGTCTAAATAAATCTGACAACGAAGATTACGGCAGAAGCTGGTTAGCTAGAAATATTGCTCCCTTTGTTGTGCGAAGCGAGATGATCGCATACTTCGTCAAATATTTAATCTTTGCAATCTATTGTAGAGTCATTTTATTTTCGCTCTCGTTTTAATATTAAAATGAAAAGTCAACGTTCTGTCAACTGAGGCGGAACAGATAAATCTGCATTGCCGCTTACCTAATCACAGGCGTCACTCGTCGAAGGCCTTCCCACCTTATAGAGCTCTCTTTAGTCTTCAACCGAAGATTGTTTCATACTCGTCTGTCATCAGCAGACCAACACCAAACCCATTCCAATCATGTGCAGTTCTGTTTTAATCGTAATGTTGATAAACGGTTATACTACAGGAATTATAGCTGCAGTAGCGAATGGTTTATTATTTTGGATGGCGATTAATGCGAGTCGAGAAACAATTCATTTCGATTTTCGTTTATGTCTTGGTAATCGTGCTGCGACAGTTTTCCTACTGTCGCTATCAATGTTTGCTGGTCAAAATTTTGCGTTCGTAGACAATTACACCATATCTCACGAAATATATGGTCCTATTCGCTATTTGGGCGATATGGCAATTGTTATTAATTCTGTTACCTTCATGGGATTAGCCAATTACATGATTCTGACGCATCCCACATTATTTGTCTATCGCTATCTGAAAGCAGTTAAATGGCAATATTATCATCGCTTGTGTTCAAAACCGCGAAAAATATTTGCGCTGGCAGTAATCTTGTTTCTTACCATTTTTCAAATATTTCTTAGCATTGAATGCGCTATACACAAAGAGGTCATTTTGAAACAGATGAATGAGTCACATACGCCGTTGGAATTTTTTAAGGGTGTTCCAGTGATTAGTAAACACTGCGCGACAGGAAACGGAATGTTTCTCTTTCTGTTATTCTTAATCGTCCTAATGGTGGACATTTATTGCCAAAACAGAGTGTTGGCTGAATTTCGTAAAAGAAAAGCGTCGATGTTACCTTCTACACAAATTCTCATGAAGTCTCTGTACAATGTCATGTATATTCAGTCTCTATTGCCATTAGTTCTTGCTGTTCCATCATTTATCTCCGGTCTGGTTTCATTGTTCTCTGGGAAGTATTATCCATGGATGAATTTAGTATCCAGTTTTTTGTTGCCATGGATATGTGTTCTAGAACCTTTATCTACAATTTGGTTTGTTCGTCCATACAGGAATATTCTCCTCTCTCCGCTTCTACTAATTAAATGTGCGCCAATGCAAACTGCTGTTAACCCAATTGGTGAATTTACATGAATTGCGGATATCTACGCTCATTTGAAAACTGAAATGCCAAATCAACGCTTTTCCCCCCTGAAGCGGAACAGATAAATTTGCATCGCCGATTATCTTGCCGCAAGCGTTTGTCGGCAAAATTGGCTGCCTTGCAGCCCTTCTGACAGACGAAGATCGCTTCATTCTCGTCTCCCTCTATTAGACCAGCACCATCAATCATTCAATATCGATTAGTTTAAATTTAGTAGTTAATACACTGATTAATCAGATTTAAACAAGTTTTTCCACAGCAGTGATTATTATAATTGCTAAAAAAAGTGTTTGCGTTGATTATTAGTCTTAACTCCGTCTCAACCTGAAAAACCTAAACCCGTGATATTCGACCAAAATTTGGAACATTCAGGTGTATCTACAGAGCTAGGCAAAGGTATCGTCGCCAAATATAAGAGGATATTTCAATAACCACATCCCAAGACACACATCGGCGCAATTCTCTCGACAACACCGTACGTTCAGCGATCGGCCGATGGATCTCCTGACAGCGGTCGTACTCTGGTCGAACGTGACATCACCGATCGTCTGCAATGCCTATGTTTACAACTGCGCAGTGACACGTGAACGATGTGCGGTACAGGGTGCCCTGTATGAAAGAAAAACCCCAGTGGGGCGCAGAAGATAAGGGAGTTGATAGAGCAAAAACAGAGAAGCGCACATGCAGCATCAGACTTTCTATCAACCCTACGACAAGATTCGATGACAGTGGCAGAGATAGCCACGAGGGGGGTATGAGGGGTATATCACCCCACAGGCACCCAAATCACCCGAATCGAAAAATGGGTTTGTATGGAAATCACCCCCCACAGAGCGTCAGAAAATTTTTTTACTCTAGATAGAATGGCACTTTTTCCGAAAAAGTGACGTCATATCACCCCCCCCCACAGCCGCAAATCCGTGGCTATCTCTGGACAGTGGTGCATGATAATTGCTAAAAGTCAATTCTAATAGAACAGCTCAACTTATAGTTGTCGTTAGCGAGCATATTCAGACGAACCTTGGGGGGTATATACCCCCATACCCCCCGTGCAGATGTCTGGGACCGATTCAGCTGAAATTCACAGATTACATAGAGAACTTTGAGGGAATTTTATTTTATTTCTCGTGAACGAATTCGTGCTCAACGAGCAATGAAAAAGACAAAACGGAAATGAGCATTCTTTGCACGATTTTTGCAATAATCTTTGCTCGTTCTGCATGAATTCACTCACTCACTTATCACGATTCATTCGCGATTGAAAGCAGTGTAAGCAACATTCCCAAAATACTCTGCAAACCTATAAATTTCAATTGAGTCGGTGCAGAGCTGAAAAGAAATTAGAAATTTCAAATGGCCGGCATACACTGGAACACCCTGTACTGAAAACAGCGGTCGTCCGCACCGCCGACCGAAGTACGCCGTGCAAGACGGTATAAAAGCAGGCGCGTCTCGCGCGGGGCCACACTGAACAGTGATGTGATGATGGTTGTCTCGTTATGCACCGCTCTTTGAACAGTTCCTGTTGTCTTGCGTCATTTCGTTTTCGTTTTACGTTTTCGTTTTCGAATTTTTCGTTTCGTTTTCGTTTTATGAATTACGTTTTCGCTCAGAACTGTGCTGCATTATTTTCTGCTTAACGTCATCATTCCTTTTTTGACTGCGTGTTGCAATCGTTTATGGCAAAGCCGCGTTTTCTATGGATAATTAGATGAATTCAATTTATTGACTTTTCGCAAGCAATTTTAGGTGTATGATATGCATTTTTGGTGGAATTAATAGTTTAATATTTGCGATCGCTCGTGAGCAACTCCTTACATTAAAAATATTTGCTTATCTCGTTAGTGGATCATTTCAATCGTTTGCAGTGTACCACTATCAGCCGAGGGGGCATTGTTGGGTGTCCATGGACCTTCAAAGATAAGCAGATCCTGTCCAGTTGGAGGTAACGGTAACGGATCTGTCCATGAACACAAGTTTCTTTAAATAAAAAGGGGCAGCAGCATACCTGTAAGTGGGGGGGGGGCGGACTAACGATTAGATCTGTAACCGGGGCTGGGCCCCCCGCCGTGTCAAACCGTTTTTGAATTTCGCACCGAAATTCCAACGCGAAGTATCGTAGCGCCTCCCCCCAAACGGTCAGACCCCCGTGACCTCGGACACCCGTTACAGGTATGGTTTCGATTACAGAACGATTTCGTTTGCTACATAGCTCGTGCGCAAGCATAGTATGTAGTTTACACATGATGTTACTTTTTCGTCTGAAAACGGCGGGCGAACGCGTGGTTCTCTAGTTTCAAGTTTTGACTCTTCCATACAGTAACAATAAACATTTTCAATGCTGTTTTTATCTCACAAAACGCGACTATTCAAGAAAACATTCAAAACATGCTTTAGAAGTGACCGCTGGCATTGCTAGCATGAGGTTCGAAACTGGCGCGCGTTCGCCCTTAATTTCAGGCAAAAATATCATTGTTCCTATAAATACCTCATACCGTAATGATTGAATCAATCCAATTTGTGAATGTCGCGAAATTTTGGAAAACAAAATGCCTCTCTAATTGCTAAAGGCCTGATTATACTTTCGCCGCTCGCCGCTGCGTCGCGCGGTAGCCCATGCAATAACCAAGAATACATTACAACTTCTTGACGCGTGCGGCAGGCATTCTTGGTAATCGTATGGGCCGCC
>JAQGAX010000192.1:0-21096 GCA_034698105.1 Plectus exinocaudatus | reverse complement strand
AAAGTCCAGAAAAAAATGTTTGGCGATTTTTTGAATTACGGCGGAAATCCCGACACGAAGGTACCGTACCCCCCCCCGAGAAGGTCCAGATCCCCTGGCCTCGGGCACCCGTTACACCTATGGTTATAACAGTAAATCGAATACACCGGTCAAGACTGGCCGGTCCCAGAGGGTATCCTAGCACGCTTAATAAAATCGTTTATACCGGTATTCGCTTATACCGGACAAAATCTGCCGGTCCCCCATTTACCGCTATAAGCGATGTTCACTGTATCAAGCAATGAAGATAATTCGCTTACCGTAGTACAACGGATATGAGCGGAACGCCAACGGCGAACGTGCAGAAGACGAATGGCGCGAATAGCACGAGGAAGCCGACCAATCCGCTGCATTTCGATTCGCAATAACCGTTTTTCACTGTTCTGCCACTGCGCATCGACGCCGGCAGACACGAGCAGTTGTGGTAAGTCTGCAATGACAAGTCTGCACTTGAGGTACTGACACACACAGCGACTACATTCTGATTAACAATATATAGGCAGAGCTGTCGGCGCGGGGGATACGGTAGTGATCCAGGATGGAAAACTTATAGATTTTCAATTTCATTATCAAAAATAGCTTATTGACCGAGCACTTATCATTTCTCAGCCAAATTTTTAAGATTAGCGGCTGGCAGCTTTGATTGATTGCTTGTTAATCAAAGGTAACGCATTTGACGGTGTGTCTCCACGAGTTGAAGTGAACTGTACCTTGCGCATCGGCTCATACTTCTCGGAGCAGCCGGCGAAGCAGGGCGAGTAGAATGGCATCTGCTTTCCGTCGAACTCTGCGCAGACCGGGTGGAACTCCGAAACCAAACACTGACAGTGGCTGTTACACTTGGCGAACAGCGACGGCTCTTCAGTACTCTTCGAATCAATGCTAAAAGCACATCGTGATATAATAAAATTGAGCGATTGGAATCGTGGTGACATACCCAGCGGACATCTTTTCAAAATCCGGATATTTGGTTTCGATGCCAACAAGCATGTCATGATCGCAGTAAATAAGGTACATTGGCGACATTATGAGTGTCAAGACGACCATGGCCACACACAACTGCAGCGTCTTGCGACACGTCATGCGAAAGTGCTGCACCAAAAAACCGCTGAACATCGTCCCTATGCCCGCCATTGGTACCATAATACACCCTGAATGTCAATGATTTCATAATACAATAATCCCACACGGAAAATGAACTGCGAACCGATGAGAACATTGGCACGACTTGGCGCTACATTAAACTGCCGCTCAAGATACTTGGACATAAATGTCGATGCGCCCGCGATGATCAACCCTGAAAGACTCTTTGTCAGCCACAGTGATCAAATTGCGAGTGGAAATACCGTCGACGGCCATTCCAAGAGTGATGAGCATATACGAGCCGTTGGTGAGCAGCCGGTAGACGGCGATCGGAATATGGCGAATATCCAACCAAAACTGGTACCATACTGGCGTTTTTTTCGTCGATTCAGTCATTATATCTGGAGTATTCTCCTTTTTACCATCGGGAGCATCTAAAACGGAGTGCGTAACTTCGGTGAGCATATCAGATCATTTCAAGTTCATAAAAGTTCCAGTTGGTGTGCGATCATTCCTTCACCGCTTCTCACGCTTGGACGCAAATGCGACGATAACAAAATCTCGCAGAATTTTCCGATGAAGTGCAAAAAAGGGAAAAGAAAAAGTGCAGACCTAATCTGTCTAGAAGAGGACCGGAAGCGGCGGCGGCGGCGGATGTGGTCGGGTCGATGTTGTCGCCGCCGGCGGATTTGTGGGCTCGCATGCGGTGCCATCGAACTGCGTCCGGAAGCACCTTGGGGAAGCTGAGGATGGGGAAGACGGCGATCATGGCCAGGATCGACGCGATCAGAAAGCCGATCCACCACGCCCCCACCCATTTCGGGTCAGACTCGTCGATATTGATTATCCTGAAAAAACTACAATCAACGTTTTCCATCAACAATGGATTTGCTTTCAAAATATCCGCAATGCGATTCTCGACGGAAAGAATCTCGGCCAAAGATCCCATGTTTCTGCGTAGCAAAAATGTACCATTTGCCTACGTGAATAAATAAAGCGAAGCAATTTATGCTCAACACATGTGACATTAATTCATTCATTCAAAATTGCCTCATGGGGCGTTGTTTTCATGCATGTAAGCAATTTACGCGCTTGGCCGCGCAATCCTTCGTCGCATCAAAGGACGCTACTCAAAATGTGATTGGTAAATTTTCTGCGCTAATTTGGTCAAACTAGCACAAAAGGTAAAGCTGAGAATAGCTCATTCCCTCAATGCTGGTGCTGCACGGTTACGTTGTCACGCTGTAAACTCTATAAAAACTCGAGTGTTGGCTGTCAAATAACCAAGTGACGGGTGATGCCCCGCCGAGTGCAAACAAATAAAAAAGCAACGATACGCTGTCTGTCGTTCGGCCTGCAGAAAATCAGTGTGATAGCGCAGAAACGTCCCCGACTTGAGAAAACCGAAGGCCGGACCGAAGATTGCGAACGCGTAGAACACACCTGAAGCAATATTGTCAATGAATAAGCAATGTATAAGAGGAGAGTGCACGCTCGGCCAATAGCTCTGTCCCGGCTGAGTCACGAAAGGCAAACTGAATGGAAGACATCGAACACCAACCGAGATAGAGTGAAGACAGCGACGGCTTGACATTCTCGTCGATGTAGGAGACGCCGAGCGTAAAGAGGGGCGTAGCGCCGACGCCGTGCAGGAAGTGAGCCAGGCAGAACAGGAACACGTAGCGGAACGACCCCGACTGCTCCGGCGACCGACACGAAGAGTCGGCCGTCGTCGAACCGTTCAATCCACCCGCTGAAATCAACGACCATTGCCAAATGACAGATTGAGAAGCAGATTGAACGATAGAAAACGGAATAAGCACCACCAATCATACATGTAAGTGGGGGTCGGTTTGGTCCCCTAACCCGAGAAAAAACTTGAACCCCCATGATTCCCACCAAAAAAATGTTGCCTGATTATATTAATTTTGACCCTGATTGTGCAAAATTTTCCTGGACTCTCCCTCAACTTTCACTGCCTGTTACATTTATGTTACCAACTGACCTTGAAACACAGAAGAGCGATAGCACTGACTGACATCGCCCTCTTCCGAATTGTACGTCGAGGTGTAGGCCTCGGAGATATTGTGTGGCATAGCGAATAAAAACGACCCGATGCCCATCACGAGCAGACCAAGACCAAGGAAGAGCGGCTTCGAGTGGCGCCCGCCAAAGTAGCTCACCGGGATACAGAACAGCACGTAACCGAAGTCGTAAAACTGCAACCGATCTCTTCACAATCAGAGCACAGAAAAAATATTAATGCCCTATTGCTTCTATTTGTTCGACAAGACGTACTATTTTTCACTCTTTTTCAAAACAATTTTGGAAATTTTCCCGTAGATTTGAACTATTTCGAGAGTTTTGCAAGTAAATCGCATGATGCAAATAATCGATTGTCATATGGCGAATTTGGATACTTGGGATGTCTTACTACTATTGGAATATTGTATTATTAGATGAAATACGGCCTACAATACCTGCATGACACGACCAATTGTCGACATGGACAACTGAAATCTGCGCTCTATAGTCGAGATCGAAGAGGGCACCAAGCCGTTGACGAGCAATCCCTGCACCGTGCAATACCAACACATCCAAAAGAGCATCCAGTTCTTTGTCGCGAAGCGCTGCAGACATTTCGGGCGATACCAACTGATTCCGCACTGAGTTTGCAGCGACGCAGGGTCGACTCCGAGTTCGTCAGGATCGAGAATTTCAATATCGGGCAAGTCCTTGGCGGCGGGCGCAAGCGTGGCCGCCAGATGCGCCTTCTTGGCGGATGGGGGGCGGCAGTTGAAGACGGCCAGATCGCCTGGCGCCGACTGTGTGTCGGCCGGCTGATGGCGACGGTCTTCATCGGCTGCAGTACTATCAGCACCTTCCACGTCGGCCATCCCCGCGCCTAATGATCAGTCTTCCTCTTCTCACACGCTCCTCCTTATCGCAGCAACACTCGGCGCCGTCTAAAAAAGCATTCAATCACATCGTCAAAAGTCAGATAGCAATCATATTTCTCGTGGGCGGAGCGCACCATTACAAACCACACAACTAAGCCGAGTGGACGTACAGCAAACTAGTCGGCGACGATGTCGCAGCTAGCAGTCGAGCAGACGGAAAGTTAAACAAAGCAATCAACTGATGACGATCTAGCAACCCAAAAAAAGCTCAGCACTCAACCCTATCATGTTCAATTAGAAAAATTGTCACCACCGCATCCGTGAACATTTTTTCTCCACAGTTGATGAATTTCCGAACCATTTAAGTAGACAATGCAGAAAGTCGCACGATTAGATAGATTACGAATTTCAATGCAAATAACGAAATTGCAAGAAGCAATTTAAAGACGAAAAATGATGCACACAAATGTACACAAATGATAAATGATGCACACACCTTTTTGTGCTTGCACTTGAAGTTGAAGTTGCAAATTTCAATGTTATTCCTTTCTTTTCTTGCACAATTCGGGGCCTCCAATCATTAGACTGATAAACTGATCTTCATTCTTGCTTTGACTTCTTCTACATTGAATTTCAATCGACCGAACGGCTGACCGAAAAACAGAGCGGAAGACGCGCCGCGGCGCGAACGTTCGGGGCGCGCACCTCGTTGACGATAAGCGCCAATGCCTAGGTCCCGTCCCGCTTTCGACCGATCGACGGCGAAAAAACAGGCAGCTAGCGCCAGAGAGAGAGACAGCTGATGACGAGCGCTCGAGTACCGTACCACTCAAAATCTGTATAGGACGCAGAAATATTGATTGTGAAACTAAGCTAAGGTCGTGGAGCACAAAGCGGGCAGATGAACTGAAAAGCAGAGGTTCTTTTTGAGGCAGCCTTATTGTAACGTCAAATTGTACGCTAAAGCTTGTACGTGCGAGAAGTCACAAAAGCATCGTTCAAGCATTATTGCCGCAATGCCAGTTCGATGCCCAATGCCAGATTGTGAAGAAGTGCCCAAGGCCAATGCAATTGCTTCACTGAAGAAAAGACACGCGCTATGGTATAAGTAATGCATCCAAGATTGGGTGAAATCCGTGGTGTAATCCGGTCTTCAAACGACTGATTGACTGCAGTCGAACCGGATATAAAAGCAAGCTCGGGAAATCGAAAAAATAGCTCTTTTTTCTATTTCGGTTTGCTCTCATATGCGGGGTCCAGGGCCGCGCCAACGGTTGTGCTGACTGCGCTACAGCACAGAGGTGCCGGACAACGGCTAGTAGTAACGAGGGGCGCCGAGAGGAGCCCCGCTAATAAAAAAGGAGCGCCATGTCAAAGAGGGCGCAACAGTTAGGCACAGGGGCGCCCCAGTGCCATGGCACGGCCCTGGCGGGGGTCTGTTTTCGGTGTTCAATTACTGTATCCAAACCTGGGCCCAAGGGCAGTGGGGGTTGCGGGGAGGAAGGTTGCGCAACCACCATCCCACCAGCTGCCACACTCAGCCCGCTTCTTGACTGTATCTATAATCTATTAGCGTGGCAACCTTGTTCTCTTCATCTTGAATGAGGCATCATCGTTCAAGCTTTCAAGAGGATCGCTTAACAACAATAACGTGATAAATAAATAAATATTGGATTCAATGCGACACTCTTCTTAAACATGGATGAAGTCCAAAATTCCACGAAAAATATATCTTTGACATGCAAATTGCTCTTATATCCGGGGCCGCCTGTGTGTTATGGCATAGTACGGAGCACGGAAATTCACAAAATGTCTCTTATATCCCCTATCTCTTATATTCGGGTTCGACTGTATTGGCAAACCGCACACCACCCACAGACATGACACTGTAGAGAGTGAGAAAAGCTTTGATGCCTGGATTAATTGCCAAATGGACAGCGACTGGCGACGGAAAGTGTCATGATGGAGTGCGTGCATGAGTGCGCAAAGGTCGAGCTGACCAATCGCGCCGGCGCTGGCGAAGGAAATGAGCGACGGCTGACCGGCAGTCGCGTAAACAGACGTCGCTGCGCTTCTCGCCCGGCAGACGCAACTGCTGAGCGTATGGCGAATGACGGATCAGAGCGAACGGGCGCTTATTCTTTGAGTGACGCCGCTGGCGCGGTCGTCGTCGACGGAGGCGTCGGCGCAGTCGTGTTTTAGCGTGCCAAATTGCTCTGGCTGCCTTCCGTCCGGCGCTCAGCGCTCACCGAGGGCCGGAGGATGCGATCCTTCTGTTTCGCCTGTTGTTTAGTGGGTTTCTCGGCGCTGTAACATCCATCGTCCTGTGGACGGCGCACGGCGCTGCGCCCGAAGCTGCCGCTCACAAAGTGTCTATTATCAGGCTACTCGAGGCGTACGATCGAGCGAGGTGCACGGCGTCTGCACCGTCTGTCCGTCCGTTCCCCTTCTTTCCGACTGACCGCCGCTTTTTCGCACGATCCGCGATCAGGGGGATGTAACGACCGGCATGCCAAAGCGGTCGATTCGAGCAGACCGCTCAAAAACTGCGGCGATTTTGTAGACGGTTCATCGCCCAATAACCGTTGGTGGTGCCAGCGAAGGCGAAGGGAAAACTGCTCGGCTGTCGGGCGGACGCCATTAGTCTTCTCGCTTGCTAGCTGCCGCCTGCCGCTTCGCGTTCCTTCTACACGTTGTTACTACCTCCGTCGGTTTCGTTGCAGATATTCTTTGCGCAACCGCTATTCTCTGCCCTCAGTGCTGCGGTAGCGAGCACTTTCTGTTCTACCATGGCCGTCTTCAGGCTATCTCTGCTCACATTAGTCGCTCTCAGTTCTTTGGTAGACATTGACGTTGTATACGGTATGTTTTCTTTTTTACCGATCATAGGTAAGATAATGCTCATATATGTTTCTGATGTTGCAGGGCAGGACATAGCCGCCCTGTGCAGAAGCGCCGAGGGGACGAAAAGTTGTGGTCAGTGTATCAAGCAACATCCGGAATGTGCCTGGTGCACAGACCCGGTACGACGACCTATTCCCTGCGCTGCTCTTTCTCTCTTTCTATTAATTGTCTTCTGCAGCACTTCAAAGGACATATGCGATGTGGCCACAAGCCATCCTTCGAGGCTGATGTCTGCCGACCCGAGTACGTGTACACGCCGGAGACCCAAGTACAGATCCCTCAGCAGAGCGTAAGTTGCTCGTACAGCAGCAGCGGGAGTTCGTGTTCGTGAGAGAAGGGACGCGTTGAGCGGCAAATGGGGATTCCGTCGATTGTTTGTGGGGAAGAACGGCGGGAGAACGGTGGGGGAGTTGGAGGCTGCTGCGGCGGTGGCACGGGCGGGCGCAGCTGTCGGTGCGGCTGACCGGCATCGGGTGTTATTTCAGAATTTCCCGCTGGGCAGTATTCGGCCGGACGGAGCGACCACCACGCAGCTGGACCCGCAACAGGTGCTCGTCAAGATGAAACCAGGTGCTTGCGCCATTCGTCAACACGACGCGCGCCGCCGCCGTTTCACTCCATCAGTGTCTAACTGCGTCCGTTGCAGGCGCCGTCGTCGAAGTGCCCATCAAATACCTCCACCAGGATTCAAAGATCAGCGACCTCTTCATCCAGACGAGCGAGTTCCGCACGCTCGGCGTCGGCATCGACTTTTCCATTGACTGCAACGGGTACTTCCTCGTCTCTATTGACTGCTGATGATGAGTGATGATGAAGCGCTGACGCGTTCTTTCAGCAATCGCGTGCAAGGCCGACAATGTTCACACATTGCAGTCGGTGATACGGTGACTTTTTACCTGAAAGTCAGCTTAAACGAATGCAAACCGGCCGGTGACATTGCCGTGTCCATCGGTGTGTCCGGTTACAACACCGTTTCGGCACTGTACATCACACCGCTTTGCGGCTGCGAATGCGAAAAACTGCAGAACCAGGTAAGAAAAGACGATGTGCTGCTTGTTGTGAGGAACATAGGTGTAACCGGGGGGTCCAGGAGGTCGGACCCCCTACTCCCCCCAGCGAGAAAGTCAATAAATTTTTTTGGCGATGTTGTTGAATTACTGACACGAATTGAATGTCGAAAATCCAGACACGAAGGTACCGTACCCCCCCCCCCCGAGAATGTCCAGACCCCCTGGCGTCGGGCACCCGTTACACCTATGGTGGGGAAGGCGATTCGATCCCGTGACGACTTGTAGGAGCGCCAATCACCGGCATGCTCGTCCAGCGGCAATCTGATATGCGGCGTGTGCGTTTGCGACCAAGGCAAGGGCGGTACCAACTGCGAATGCAATCTCGACACGTACGACGTGGGCAGCGCCGACGAGCTCGAGAACAAGTGCCGCAAGTAAGTTTTCCTTCGTAAAAACTTTTCAGCCATTCTCAACAATTTTCAGGACCCCCGACTCCCATTTGTGCCACAGCGCCGGTCAGTGCACTTGCGGCGAATGCAAGTGCGATGCCGATTACGTACGTTATCGTTACTTTTTCTTTGATGGAGCAAGAAATCAAAGATCGACCAATTAAGATTACCGGCAAGTACTGTGAGTGCAACGGAGTGTCCTGCCCGGTGTTCGACGGAAAGATGTGCGCCGGCAACGGTCAGTGCATCTGCGGCACCTGCGAATGCGAACAGGACTACACCGGCGCCGACTGCTCCTGTTCCGCTGATCGTACCCCCTGCCTAGAAGGCGGAGTAGGCGATGCTCAATTTTCGTTCAATTGCTCGTGCACGATAATATGTTTTTAGATGCTGTGCAATGACCACGGCGCATGCCAATGCGGCAAATGCGTGTGCAATCGCGGGTTTAGCGGCCCGACTTGCGGCACAGTCGTAGACGTCGCTGACGAGGACGAACCAATTTCCGAAGAAGACAAGCCTGAAGACGAAGACGGCGAAGATTCGACTGCCGAGCCGGACTCCGAGTCCGATGCAGAAGCGACGGGGGCGAGCGGCCGCTGTCGGATGTGGCCGTCCGCGTTCGTTGTCGCCTTCCTGCTCGCGGTGCGACGGTGAACACCGTGCACTCGCCTCCAAATACCCACCCACTGCCCATAGAATTCGTTTTGCTGACCATTGTTGTTTCGTTCTGGAACGAATCGGTGCCATCTTCGCTCAATCTCGCGCACTACTCGACGAATACCACGCTCTCTCGCTCTCTGCGCCGTACTCGCCCGTCTTCTTGGCCGCCGTTCAGTTGAGCCTGACGTCGTTTAGCTAGCTGTCAGTACTGCGTACACACGGCCACTGTGATGTGTACACATCCCTTGTTTCGTCTGCGTCTGAGTATTTCTCGCAGTTGTGTTCAGATTTCACGCCCGTGTAAAGCCCGGAACACAATACACGCCTGTCGCCTGTCGCCTGTCGCCTGTACGCGCGCGGATTGGGCGTAGCCTAGGCAACTACCAATCAGCGCGCGCGCACGTGACAGGCGACAGGCGACAGGCGTGTATTGTGTTCCGGGCTTAAGACTCAATCATCTCTTTCTATTGTTAGTAGCTGATATGCGTTTTACGTGCTGAGTTCCTCTACGTCAATGTTCAGCAGCCATTGAGTTGAATTTTTATGGAAGTATGTTATTTGTTATTAACCGCCATTTTGAACAGTAAAGTGACCAATACACCAACGTAATGTTTTTCGAACAAAATTACAAGCTGAAATAAAGTCTGTTTGATCTGTTTCATCACCTCACCCCGCTACGGCGGCATGGACATGGCTCCCGGCTCGATGATGCGTCCACAGATGCCTATGCGTATGCCACTTGGCTATGGCGACATGGGCCTGCGTCCGATGTGCATGTGCGTGGGCATGAGCATGTTGGGAATGTATACTGCTATATGGGTTAGTCCTGGTTCTGGTGATGGTCCCTGTAATCGGCACCATTTGTGATACTCTCCCGTTTTTGCTGATATTGCTCCTTTTGTCTCGATCTCCAAACCATGGTAACTGCTAACAACACTTAGCTTTTTGCAGTAAGACCGCCTGGGTTTTACGCAAATGATTCGAATCGTTGCATGGCACACTGATGGATAATTGCATCTCTTAAAGTGCATTTTTATGAACACTACAGTCACGCTTTATGTTACTGTATCTGTCTAATCGCTTCATTTTTGTGTTTCTTTGTCATTTTTGTCTGTTCTGGCACTTTTAAAAAAATTCAACGACGTTTATTGACGAGCGAGAAAAATTGTTCACCCAGCAGAAAACAAGGAAGAAAACGCGTTCAACTGATCAAATGAACAAACGACGGACCAAAATTGCTTCAAATAGAGCGTCAAGTTTAAAACGGTCAAACAGAAATACAAACCAATCCACACACGTAAAACATTGAACGAACGCGAATTAGACGTCATAGTGAGTTTCGCACTAAAGGACAGCAGACAATCGAGGGAGCAACAACACTGCAAACGGAAGGGGTCAGGGCCAATAGTGCCTAACCACAGCTCATGAATCGCGCAGAAACAGTTACCAATTATGATCGCCCGGCCGCCAGTCGCTCGGAGAATTCGGTGCCCGCCGCCGCACGCCATACAACACACACGCAATGTGCACTATGAAAAAGCAACGAAAATGTCTCAACAAACATGTTCACGTGGCAAACGTCGTGTGGTACATGGTACACCAAGTACAGAACGGTAAAAATCTCAGCGACAGCATCGATTTTAGTAACAAGCATTCACGATGAAATAGTAATTGATCTCTTCACTGTCAACTCAAAGCATGACAAAGGAACAACAACGCATCCGGGGTTGAGCAATATTTGGCAGCAGCGATCCACTGACCCGCACTGTCGGAGAGACGGGACGTCGTCGGATACGGTATTACAAGCGGCGGATGTAACAATGGTTAGAACAAACGAGCATCAACGGCATCATCAAGAAGCGTCGCAAACACGTCAGCATCACTGGCCGGGTGCAGGTCCCAGCACGAAATGGTCGTCAAACATCAACATCATCATCCAACAGGCATCAATCGAGTAGGTTTCAAGTTTCAACGGGCGAATAAGTAAGATCGTCTGTTACCCAGCAGTATACGGTCTGAGAAAGAAATCGACAAAGGGAAAGCCAAGTTCACGGCGACAGCAACAACGAAACTTCGCATATTACCAGCAACGTGTGATCAGTATACTATCATGTATTACGTAACAGAAACACAAGGGGCATTTGGGCGGCGGCGGCGGCGGACTCCTTCGCTCCGGGACCGAACGGCGGGCACAACAATCAAACGAGCAGTACACGGACTACGGTAACTACGAAGACAGAATGCGCCTATACTTACTGTTGATTGATTACACGCATTCGCAGCGCAAGAAGAGAAGCAACCAAGAGACGTCTTTATACGGCCATCTTCAGCACGGCTTACACATCAATGCGAAATACACATCAACGTTCTGTGCACGTGTTGAGTTCATCATCAAACCTGCAGATAAATGGGCCGAGCTCGCATTATGGCACTCAGTCGGTCAAACAAGCACAATCGATCATCGCAACGAGGGCGCCTCCGCATATACATATAGGAGTGATAAGCATGCACCATCAATGATGCGAACCCGCCGAGAACGATTACTTCTTTCATTTCAAATTGAGCAAATCGTAGAAATTGCACGGAGCATTGTATCAACGTTACTTCCTCAGTTCGGCCAATAATTTGCATATTGCGGTTGATACGTCAAATCAACCTGGTTACGGTATTTCTCGGTGGGTAAGTGCAGAGCAGCGTTAACCGATAACGTAATTCACTTTATGCTAGACAAATGACCAAGAATTCATAACGTCGACGTCATGAATTCTTGGTAATTGGCCTACCGTAAAGCGACTAGTTTTTCGTTGACTCTGCTCTGCCCTTTACACGGGTGAGCACAAGTTGACCGTCAGTGGGTACTGTACTTTTGGGAATGAGTTACGTCGAGTTGCAACTCTCTCAGAGTATGAGAGGCGCGTATACTCTCACATCCACCACTGTTAAGTTAGTATAGTTAAATTAGATCATAAGCAAAGCAACGAAAGCAAGCTACTCAGCCGACCAAGCTACCCAACCGCATGCTTCCGCTTCTAGATAGCACTAACTTCAGCCATGCGTGTTCGAATGTTACCGGACGAAACCTGCGTAGCATATCCGCGACATTCATTTCACAAAATACACAAAACCAATAAAGCAAATTCATTGTTACCCATTACATGCTATGCACGGAACACAAAACACGAGCGCCAAATGGGACAACCAAGAAACTGAATAATCGTCGGAAAGGTTCGAACACGAGGGTGACAGTCAAAGCAATACGATTACCACTTATAAAGCAAAATACGAGCGAAGAGACGGATCCGAGTAATCTTTTTATAGTGCGATCCAGCGTTGACGGCTGCCATTGACCACCACCAGCTCAGCCATTACAAAAAAGGAAGCAGAAAGACGAACAGAAACTGAAAGCAGATAGCGCTCGTTGAACAGTTCGCAGGAGTGCAAGCAGGAAACGGGCGGCACCGGCCCGACGGTTGCAACGCTGTAAGGGGACATTCATGCAAGTGACGCGTGCCGAATCAATTAATTGCATAATTTATGTCTCTCTCGAGTAAACCCACGGTAAAAACGAAACACACGACCGACAGACTACTGGCCGAAGTGAGTGACGGGCAATCGGCAATCGAACGTGTACTAATCATATCGGAAACCAATCGGCGCAATACCGCATATAAACAGACACACAAGCCGCACTGCACGTACTGTACGGTACCTCCAACTTTGCAATTGAGTACGAGCAAAGAGATACGTAGTACGAAGCGAAACGGGGCATAACTACAGTCGGCATATACGATACGTGATAGTACCCAAAATGTGAGCATTGAAAAAAGTGAATTTCACCAGTATGCATTGCGATAAATAGTCGTCGAGATCATAACAAACGAAACGCGATGGCATTAAAATATTGCGCACAAATAGTCGACGCACGATTAAAAACGTTCTAAATACGAGCCACCACGTTAAAATTGTAATCGACAAACGGTCCAGGTCAGTCAAAATTGTGCGCCCACATAGTGGACAACGAGAAGATGGGCACTACCGTACCTCTAGTACTGTCCAGGGAATTGGTAGCCGCCGGCAGGTTGGCCCTGAGGAGCGCCGTAGCCGAACTGGTTCTGAGCCGCTTGCGCAGTGCCGTATCCGCCGCCGAATCCCTAAAACAATGCGCACTCTCCGACTTTGTTCGCTCCGCTGTACACATTAAACCACGAGTTGATCTAAGATATAGATTGCGCGCGAGAACTCGCTATTGGCCAGCATACGAAAGGGAACAATTTCTAACATCATTGTCACCGCAGACAATTGGCCGAGTCAACCAACTAACAATCGCCGGACACTTACGGGCTGTTGAGGGCGGGCGGCTTGGGCCGCCGGCTGAGCGGCCTGGGCGCCAGCCGCGTTCTGCTTGGCCTGCTGCTCGATGATGTTTGCCTGCTCGTGCATGCCCAGGCTGCGGTAGTACTCGGCCCACTGCGCGCTGTAGTCGGGCTGGCCTAAACGATCGAGAATCGAGTAAGAGATGCGAATAGCGTCGGATGAAGAGCAGAACTTACCGGTCTGAGGATTGATGGTCGGCGCTGTGGAGGCAGGATTGGCCTGCGGCTGGGCAGGAGCGCCGCCGGGCTGCGGCTGCTGGTACTGTTGCTGGTAGCCCTGGTATTGCTGCTGCGCGTAGTACTGCGCCCACGCCGCGGCGTTCGGGTCGCTCTGCTGCTGCGGTCCTGCAAATTTCAGATTGCCTTTCAAAACTGTACACGCCACAGCGGCACATTGCAATGAAAAGGTACGACATACTATAATCTACCACCTTCCGACTACTTCCAATGAATCGGTAAAACGCTTTTGTCGTCAAAAACAAAATGTAAGATATAAGTTAATCAACTCACCACCACCTCCGCCGAAGTTGTTCCAGGCGCCTTGGCTGAATTGGCTCTGGCCGCCATAGCTTTGGGGCTGCTGCGCGCCGTAGTCGCCGCCGGGTCCGTGGAAGGCGCTGACGGGGGTGCCGGGCGCGATATCGCCGACCTTGATGCGGATGATATGCTGCGCGTGGTGGATCTGGTAGGGCGTGCCCTTGATGATGAAGATCTTCTCGGTGGCATTTGGAGGCGGGTCGCGCGACAGCTCCACGTGGGCGCCGCTCTCGCCGCAGATCTGCTTGATCGTCTCGCCGCCCTTGCCGATCACCAGCCCTGTCTTGTTCGACGGCACGTGCATATAGAACACTTCTGAACCGCCGCCCGCTCCGCTCTGCAACAAACTCGAACATCAGTAAGGAGCATTGCGATTACGGTAATGGTCGCGGACAAATCAGAGAAAATAAGGTAACGTATGTCGGTCAAGTCCTGCATGCTCAAGACGATGATAATCATGAACACATGGTGAGGACAATACCATTTCATTATTGCATAGATATGACACCCTAATGACGACGGAGATTTCAGCAAGACGCCGCGCTGACGGGCGCCAAGAGGGCTCTTAAACTATGCGGTCGGAAACGAAACAGACCATTATTGAATGACCGCTCAGAACTAGTCAGCGATTGTGCATAATGAAAACATCTCACTCTCACCTTATTAACCAAATCGGAAATCATCTGCGTGGCCTTGGCGATTTGCTCCGCGGTTCCCTGAATAACGGCGCAGCGGTCGGGCGTTGTTGGATCTTCTGAACAAATAATATGAATGAACAGACTATTCACAAACATAAGCAAAGCGAGGTCACCATCTGGTTTGAACTGGATCTTGGCGCCCGATTCGTTGGCGAGGCGCTTGATCGTTTCGCCGCCTTTCCCGATGATCATGCCGACTGAAGACCGAGGAACGATCACCTCTCCGATGCTTCGCGGTCCGCCGCCACCGCCGCCCATCATGCCGCCCATGCTGCTGCCATAAGCGTTGAAGCGCTGGCCGGGTGGGTTGTCGTCGCGAGAGTTGATGATCTCTTCGACGAGCCGCTTGGCGTGCTCCACTTTGTCCGGGTCGCCGATGATTCGCAACGGCTTGGAGCCCATGCCGGACTCCTGGCTTTCCTGGATCATGATCATTTTCACGCCCGCAGTCTCCTGAAACAATTTCGAGCTGGAGAGAACGTTCATTAAACAAAATAAAGTTTTCAATTTAAAATACAACCAAAAGACGAAATGAGAACGCGTCCGATCATTTACCTGGATGTTCTTGATGGTCTCGCCGCCTTTGCCGATGATCAAACCGCACTTGGGGCCGGGGATCTGCATTTCGTGCGTCGTGCCGCGTCCACCGCCGCCGCCGCCGCCGCCCATGCCACCTCCGTCGAAACGCCCGCCGCCACCTCCGCCGCCGCCGGGAGGAGGTCGGTTGCCGGCGCGCTGGATCACCTCGAAGATGAGATGCTTCGCCTTCCTGAACGAGAAACCAAGTGTCAATCATCAACGAGAAACGGAATAGTTCGCATCACAGCGTGGAAGGGCTGCCAAAGAGAGGGGGAAACGATACTACAGGCTGGCAAATTTTCCGGTTGTTATATAATACAATAGTTTGATTAGTTTAAATTGTTTTCACTCATTTATAGTTTAGCGGCGTATGAAGCCTATGTCGGTCGCGTCCTGCATGATCGAGACTACGAAATCAAGAACACATGGTGAGGACAATACCATTTTATTATTGCATAGATATGACACCCTAATGACGACGGAGATTTCAGCAAGACGCCGCGCTGACGGGCGCCAAGAGGGCTCTTAAACTATGCAGTCGGAAACGAAGTAGACCATTATTGCCAAATAACGATTTTGCTTTTTAGATTAGCAGCTGGTAGCTTCTATGGACTTTTTTAACAAGACAACGTATTTGAGAATATGCCTCAACGGGGTGAAGTGAAGGTTACAATTTAAAGGAAGACTCACTCTACAGACGCCTTGGTGCCCTGCAGCGTGCATTGCCGCATTTGGTTAACGTCGCACTCGGGCGACATCTGAACTCGACAGCCGCTCTGTGACTGAATCTGAGTGATCTGCTCGCCGCCTCGACCAATCACTGAAACATACATCGTCATTTATAGAATAACACCTCTTCATAGTCATTGAGTCGGACTTGTTCGTCACAATATATTGAAGACAGACTGGTATAACAAAATTGGAAACTATGGCATGACCCAACCAAAAATTCGAGCCGGACTACTTTCTACAGCAGTAACATGGATAAAGGGCGTACCGAGGCCGACGGTGTGATCAGGGACTTCGATCTGCTCGACGATGATCTCGTTGCCTCCCTGGCCAGCCATGTTCATGTTGGCGGGCATTCCGCCCAGCGTCGCAATCGGGTTGCCCGACATGTCCATACCGTTCGCCGGGCGCTTGGCCGGGTACGCTGAAGAACAACAATCGACTTAATCAGGTACAGTGTAATCCGAATAGATCATATATTAAATTCTCACGTTGAAGTGCCAACACACTCCAAGACTCCGGATATAACAGCAACCAATTTATAAGACACATTTATTGGTGTCCCAGGCATTCGTACATCCTGATTCCAATGTTTCAGTAAAAACGCCCGCTTGATACTGGATCGCTAGCTTTAACACTTTTAAGGATCACTTTAACAAAGATTTTCGAAAACGGAGGTTGAATGGAAAGCACAAATAATAAACAAAATTAGAGCGCACAAATAAAACAAAGTCCCAATGACATGACATCGCGTGACATTGCAAAAAAATGACAGAATTGATTGACTTGAAACAAAGTGGATGAATTTTTAATGATGACGTCACCAAAGAAGCAACAACTAACCGTCTAGATCACCGTCAGCCGGTCGTTTCTGAGAATCTGAGTGTGCTGTAGCAGCGGCGAGCTGAAGAGAAATTATAATTAAATTTAAAAAGCTATTTCGACAGAGGCAATCATAAACAATCTTTGCAAACTTGATTTTGTCTGGTTTGTCCATATATGCATATCATTAAATGCAAACTTTTAAAATTCGTTTCAAAACTGCACAAATAGCGATCAAAGAAAATGGAATTGGTTATTCTCAGAAAATTGAATTAAAATGTTAGCTGATTCTTTTTAAAAAAATCAAAGATAGTGCAATAGCAAATTTAGGTAGATCCAGAAAAAATAGCTCAAATCGAACAACTAAGAGCTCAAAGTTTTGCTTACCTCCTTTGCGCGTTGCAATGCGTCCTGGATGGTATCGTTAGAAATTCCCGCCGACATTCTTTCCGAAAGCCATCAATGCCTATCCCCTAAATTTCACACTTTCACCCCGCCGAAAATGGCCAAAAGTGCGACGAAATAAGGCGAATCGGTCAGCTATTTTAGACACGCAACATCCATTCCGAGCAAATTCTCCCCGGTTTTTGTACTAGGAAACTGCTTCGTGTTGGGACCAAATGTAAAATTGCGCGCTCTTCGATCACTGAACTACAGTAACATTCCCCCGTATGTAGCGTATGAAATGTCATCGACCAAGCATACCATTGCCTTCACGAAATCATGGCAAACTTTTACTGACTGGACATGAAAATGATTTCGAGATAAATTAATTCATTACATATGAAGTCGAGAAATATTGATCGATACAAAAACTTAGTCACTAGCATTATTTTCGGTATTCATTTGCTGCCGACATCCGTTTGTTCATTTTTGCGCTCGTTCGGTTCATTTCGATTGGACGTCCACCGCGCAGGATTGTTCCAGTAGTACGACTCAAAGGTCTGCGCATAATCGGGGTATTGCGTCAGCAAATTGCCGTTGCTATTTGAACTGCGCTGCTCGGTAGGATACTGCAACTCGACAATTGACCATTATCACATAAAAGTTGGTTTCAACCGAATGACCTGATTATTTTGATACCATGGCCAGGCTGGCGATTGGACGTTGTTAAGCGTACGTGCGGCGTGTGCTTGTGGTCGGGGAGTTTGCTGCTGCGCTGTTAACGAATTTTGGCAAGCACATAGACATTGACCATTTCTTACTATCCCTGTTTCAAGGAAAGTAAGTAGAAACACGTATTAATTAGCGAAGAAACGGACCTGGTGTCATTTGCTGATTAATTGACTCGGATAACTGGTCGCTGCCTGTGGCAGCGACAGTACGAAATTGATTCTGCGTATTCGGGAATATCTGCGCTTGCGCGCCGATCAGACTGGCGGTCTGCCGTCGACTGACTGGCGACTGACGAACGCATTCGAGCAGGTCGTTCTGCAGACGCAGTTCAAACTCCTCTCTCGCATTGCACAGACAAGTTTGCATCTGTCCATCTTGACTCTGCACTCGGCATTGCGTTTGCAGGCGGATGCTGCAGCGGTAGCTTGATTAGTGCAAAAACTAGTGTGCACTCATTTTTCTATGGTTGTGGCACTTGATCGAATGACGAGTAAAAAATCAAAGAGGACACTCATGCGATTTAGCCTAGTTTGTTATATGAACGCGTTACAAAGGGGAGCAGACGGACACTCTACGACAAACTAGTTTTTCGCCAGTATGAAGAGGGAGGTATATTTGATATGAACAGTACTACGAACCTTTGAATGCATGTACGTATTGCCTGATTGCGGTTGTCCCGTAATTGCTGGTAACGCGGATCGCCTTCTAGGCGGGACCTGTAGCACTGCAGTTCGAGCTCATTGAGATAGCAAGACGTATTGAGATTATTGCTGAAAAGACATATGATGCCGGTCGAGATAGTTGCGCATGATGCATACAATCTGGGATCCGCCGAGTCGACCGTCCGACTGATGCCGTTGCCGAACAGACGCTGCGTCAAATCGGGACTTGAGAACGAGCAGGCGTTTTGATCGTTAGATGTCGAGAAGATCTTCAGTCCCCACAGCATGTCGGCGAAATCGGCGCTGTAGATTCCCGCTGTGTAGGTCTCGTCCGCTAAACGGTCTTATTAATACTAAAACACAGTCAACGGCCAACTGTTCGGTCATACAATCGACGATAGGTCCGACCGAATGACCAAACGATGTAAGAGGAGACACAGTTGAAAACTGCGAGAAACAGCGATCGATGGCAAGGCGGAACTTCTCGGCCGTGCTGACCAAGTCGCCAACTGTCCCAGTGAGAGTTAGTGCTTGCGCCGACGGTTGCCGGACAGCGCGTAGTGACCGAACGAAGCACTCGTCAAACGCCACCATCTCGCTTTGGCACCTGTAAGGGCTGTTTCAATACTATTTCTAGACGACGCCAAATCGAAACAGACGCTGGCTGACTGACGCAGGTCCTGAATGCGACCGCTTTCATCGCTCGAATCTGCTGCTCGTACTGCTCGGCGGCCGCACCGCACCGCTGCAACTGATCGCCGCATCCTTGCTGGCCGTCTGCCACCTGTCATCGCAACGACGCTACAGTAATACCAACGAATGAACTGACGATGAGTCGAACCTGAACAAAGATGGCGCCGAACAGGAGCACGAAGGGGATCAAGGCGACTCGGGCCATGTCGGAGGTGAGCACTGACCAACCGGCTGAATCGCCGACCGCTCACGACTTCCAAGTAGGTAGATGGACCGAGTTGCGTGTACGCCCTATTTGGTCTCCGCATTGCCTGGCCAATAATGCCCGAGCAAACACTCCGCGACACCAAACGTGCTTCGGGGTCGATGCAAGGTTCGTCCGTAGACACCATTGTGTCGTCTCCTCAAAACTATTCAAGCTGCGTTCGTGAGGACGGACTCGGAACGTGGACATCATCGGAAATGTGAAATTGCAACGCGCAATTGGATCGACGGCACCAGTATGAGATGACACTTGTTGATGCGCTGAGTGGCCGCAGATCGGCGACGTCCCCACTCGTAGCCCTAAATATACACTGCCCGCAAGTGTCTTCTCGTCCCCATTTGCACGCAATGATTCATTTCGACGCAGATACGTCATCAATCAGGATCACGTACAAAATTAGCACACGAGGTTACAGAAAACATACACACGCCGGCTTCCTTGTATACAATGCGATTTAAAACGACTTGATCAGCATTTCACTCATCCACTGCAATCAAATTGCGAGCAAAAACCAATTCAATTTGACATTCCAGCAGCAATCAAATTATGTACAGCAATATTTTCTGTACAGCTCACGAGCACAGCATGGCAATAAAGAAATCAAAATGATCGAAAGCGAATGTATCATTTCATCATTACATCTCTTCCGCCTAGCGTTTTGCCATTTACTTACGTCAGCCGATCAAAGCAACTTGCGAAATAGCAGGATTGCATTACTGTAAGGCTCGTTAGCAAGATGCCAAATGAACTAACACGGTAAAGGAAGAAGCGTGAACAAAAAGAGAATTTGAGAAACAGTTGTTAAAGGTTAGCTATGAACCTGCTCGAATGACTGTATTTACACTGTAAGTTGATCATTCAGAACGCACATAACACGTCATCAGCAATCGGGTAGAAAAGGAGAAACTCGGGTTGAAGCAATTCGAAAGACTACGCTCAGCCATCGGTCGACCGCTCGACAGATTTGGTTGACAAAAAGAGTACACGATTAGGACAAAGGCGACAATGATGATGATCGGTAGTAGGAGCGCCATGGGCAGTCACAAGGGCGAGTTGCCGCCGAAGCGCTGAGGCGACGGGCTGTTGCGGCCGTTGGCGCGCCCTCCGAACGAGGGGAACAGACCGCGCTTCTTCGGCGCCGCGCCGTTCATCGCGCCCATCGAGTGATGCTCCCCGCGCTGCTCTTTGTGCATCACGTACTCTGAGTAGGACACGGACAGCTTGTCGGACTGGAAGCGCACGACGCACACACTCGCTCTGATGTCCGGCGTGATGCTGCCGCGGAAGCCGCCCTTGCGCATCAGCGAGTCGATCGTCTGCACGTGGTCCCAGCCTGAATCGAAGTCATATTACCACATGTTCAAGCTACAGCAACTCTTTGAGAAGGGTTAATGTCCGTATTCTGTTCTATTACGTCTACAACTTTCAAATACAGTGAACATCGCTTATAGCGGTATCCGTTATAACGGTAAATCGCTTATACCGGTCAAGACTGGCCGATCCCAGAGGGTATCCTACCACGCTTAATAAAATCGTTTATACCGGTCAAAATCTGCCGGTCCCCCATTTACCGCTAT